>APFE030914464.1:60858-86300 GCA_000404065.3 Pinus taeda | reverse complement strand
TGGAATGAACAATTTTGACATTTATTATACTTCAGCAAAAAAAAATGGGTTCGTTGGTTATAGAGATAGTGATTGGCATAGATTTCTTTGATGATCAAAAAAGTATTTTAGGCTATGTTTGCAACCTAGGATTAGACAGTAACATGGTCTTAAAAAAAAAACCAACTATTTCATTATCTTCTATAGAAGAGAATTATATTATAGCAACATCAACAACATTTGAATGAATTTGGATGAAAATAATCTTAACATATCTAAAATAAGAACAACTAGGTGTCACAACTATTTATTGTGGTAACATGTATAAAATTAGCATAAGTAAAATATAATTTTTTTAGTCATGCCAAACATGTTGTTATCAAATATCTAATATCATTTCATAAGGATCATGTGGCAAAAAGAGAAACTCAAATAATTTTTTGTAAAATAAAACAACTTGTTGACATTTCACCAAAGCACTACCAAGAGAGAACTTCAATTATGTAATAATATGTTTGGAATCACATCATTAAAAAATTAAGATAGAGTGTTGAAAATAGTACTTAATTTGTTTTACTGTAATATGTAATTGTTGGCACATTGTTATAACATGTTTTTTGTAAAATGGAATTTCTATTGATTACCTAGGAAAAACATACATCAAATAGTTTTTTGTTGTGGTCTTCTGCGACGGAAACCATACAAGAAATGGAAAATAAATTTGTTCTCTAAGAGAATACATATAAACTACAAAAACTAAGGCTTCACAGAGTTTCTTCATGAAATATAATAATGGAAAAAAAGGTATGTTGTGTTGACTAGACAAAAATGGAAAGTACTATGCCTATGATCAATAATAGTTGTAGGAATGCAAACCATAGCAATATGTCATTGTCTACTTAGAAAGAAACAATAATGATTTCTAGGATGAAGTTTATATATCGATAGGAGAATCAGGGGTTCCTAGGGAGCTTGTACACTTCCCCTTATGAAGCAAATAATCAATTTTAGTGAGCCTTGTAGCCATATCTTAGTGTTCCAATGAGTCTCTATTTGATTTCTCTATGAAAGTGGTAAACTGCTCCTTATCCTTAAGTATAATGGCACTACATCCTTTGACTAGAGTAGAGGAATGAATTGATTCTCAAAGTGTGGCCAAAGAGAGGTCGAGATCAACACATTCCAAATTGGCTAAACAATCTACCACTTTATTATTATAACATTGAACATGAATAGGAATGACTACCTAGTTGTGTGTTAGTAGCTCTGTTAATCTAGAAATGTAATTTTATAATCTATAGTGACAGGATAATTTTTTTAGATTGGTACCATTCTATAGACACTTGATAATTTTGATAGCAAAACGAGAATCCATTTGCAACGTAAATTTCTGAAAACTTTGGGATTTCACCAAGTTGAGTCCTTTTTCGAGAGAAAAAAGTTATGCAACAATATTACTATTGATTCCCATTGAACCAAAAATTATGAAGAGGGGATCTCCTTGGTGATTACAAAATAGGCCTTTATAGCTCGAGGTTCCAAGATTTCCTTTTAACATGACATCAAAGTTATATTTGAGAAAATTATGTGGAGGTGGAGTCCAAAGCACAAGGGAGGAGGGTCCTCAATAACAGAGAGGAGGTGAAAGGAGGGAATGAGGGGGAAGGGTGGATCTGAAGGGGGAGTAGACCAATCATCTTTCTTCATTTCATAATGAGAGCGGTCCTTGTTATGTTATTAAGAAATATGACCCAAACTTCTTCATGTTCCTCGTAGGATCCCTCGAATATCCTATTATGTTTTTCCTTCCATAAGGACTAGAGAATGAAACCTAGAAAAAGGACCCATGTGTGGTTGAGGATTCAATTTTTAAAATCTGCAGGTCTCTAAGATGATATTTTTCCAATGATTTTTGCCTTGAAGAGGTGACCATATTTCTATAACGTCAAGGCTAGTTTGGTCCATTTCTCCTCTGAAAATGAGTATCCATTAAAGAGATGGTCAGTAGTTTCTTGGTGTGATTTGCAAAGCTAACAATAAGAAGGTCCCTCAAATCCTCGTCATTGTATGCACTCCCAAGTTATCATTCTCTTTCTTTCTAGCATCAATAAGAATGCAATACTTTTGACCACATCTTTTATTGCAAGATACAAGATCATGTTTTATCTTTTGGGGGTCGATTGATAGCAAAGGTTAGAGAGTATGATTCCTTTATAGAAAATTTCCTCAATTATTTGTATCCCCGCCTTATTTTGTTCGATCCCTCTAGGATAAGGATCCTATTTTGATGTAGGGCATTTCCAGTAGGGACCATTCATCCAAATGTATATTAATGTCCCAAGCCTCTTTATTTTTCCGAACATTCCAATTAGAAATATTGTCTCGAAATTTTAATTATTGTGCCACCTAGGTAATTCCCTTTATTTTCATTAGTGTTTTGAGTTTGTAAAATTATTCTAGAGTATTCAATTTGGTTAATTACTACTAAGAATCATCCTAGAAGATGTCTAGTCCTCTATTTCATATTTCCAAATAGGAATGTTGTTGGATCAGGTTTTTGTTTTGGTCTGTAATATCCAAAATGTAGGGTGGAGCTTAATCACTAATCTTGTACCCAAACTATACTTTCCATTCCATGGTGTCTTCCATAGATCCTCACCTCCATGGATCTACCACCATCATAGCTTCGCACCCATTATTTTGTTGAGCATTTTTGAGTCCTTTAAGCCCAGATCGCCCCTTCTTTTAGTAGTAAAACTTTTTTCTCATGTAACTAATGGCCATTTCAATTCTCTAGTGGCTGCACACCAAAGAAAATTTCGATATATATTATGAAATGGTAAAAGTACAAATTTAGGAGAATCCATCACTGATATTTTATAGGTGGGAAAGCCTGCAAGATATATTTGAGTAAAACAAGGCATCTAGCTATATTTACAGGTTTGAAGATATATTTATCTAATTTTGAAGAAATTTGTTTAAGAGGTCTCACTCATGAATGATTTTCAGAGATTTAATTACAAGGGGTGCACTGAGGTAGATAACAAGAAGTGAAGAGCATTAAAAGGGCAATAATATGGCAATATGATCTTGAATACCTAGATGGGTGTGAAATAAAAAGATATGGGATTTCAAGGGATTGATTGTAGTGCTCAAAGAAAACATAAAATCATCCAAAGTTTTATTTATAGCTTGCACTTCTAAAATTATGGGCATTCCCATTAACATAGTATCATCAACAAATTGTTGATGAGTAATGGGGTTAATATGGTTATTTAATCTTCAACCCTTTACCTCATGTTTATGCATGGTTTCCTTCATGTAGCATCTTAAACCTTCAACCACAGAGACTGTAGAGATTCCCACTATAGATCAACAGATTATGCAATAGACTAAAGCAAAATACAAGATCTACTTCTACAACAAACTTTGTGGAAGCTTAATCGAATTAAGAAAAATCAATGAGAACACATATAACTGAGAATGAGAAATCAATCAACATAACACAGAATAAATAACTCGTGGAAAGGCTCAGCCTAAAACCCAATCTCTGTATTATCATACAAGTGGAAATCTTGTTCAAGTTACAAAAAGAATCAGCTCTCAAGCTATCATGCTCTCTCTGCAATCAAACAATACAGCTCACAGACTGAATAGACACTGTATATGTCTTCCTCAAGCCCTCCAAGCCTCCTATTTCCTTGGGTAGTTTTTCTTGGGGTCCAATGATGTCACATGTGTAAATTGGCCTCATCACACTCACAAAACCTGAAGAAGTAATTGTGCAATCGTCAAGGAAAGAATTCCTTCTGCATGCAAGAGATGTTCACAATGGAATATTCTAGCAACTGATAGTACACTACCCTTCCATCTGATCTCAACTGGGTCTCTGTCTAAACTGACATGCATGAGTTATATATGAGAGAATATTCAGTTATCTGAAGTGAAACAATTACATGCATGCATGCATTAACTAACTAAACCCACAATTAATTCAACAACCTATTTGAATTAATCTAACTGGACTTAACTCAGTTAACTGAGCCAACTAATTACAACTCAATATTAAAACTCATCCTTATCTCTTTAACTAAATGATAAATTACTCAATTAATGGAGAAACTATTCCATGTCCCCACATAGACTTCATGTTTGATTTTCTACAACTAATTAACTCATGGTGAATTAATTAATTATTTTACAAACAACTACTAAGATCATATTCGAATTTTACTTCACTATTTTAGTTTAGCGACTGACTAAAATAGGAAGGTATCTGAAAATGCTATCTATAGCAGTACTAAATTTATCACTTCTATATTTAGCATTTCTTGTTGCTATTTTCAACACTCCCTCTCAACAAGAAAGGGATTATCAGTAACCCCAATCCTGTCTCTATGGAACTTGAACTTGTATTTTGACATTGCCTTAGTCAAAATATCTACATCTTGTTCCTCAGTCGAAACATACAACAACAACATGATCCTCTTCACCACACAGTCTCGAAGATGGTGATACCGGATATAAATGTGCTTGGACCTATCATGAAAAACTAGATTCCCAGAGAGTTTGATACAACTCTGATTATCGCAATAGATCATGGTTAGATCCATCCTCTGACCAAACAATCCCACTAGTATCTTCTACATTCAAATGGTTTCACATGCAACCTGACTAGTAGCCATGTATTCAGCCTCTGCTGAGCTAAGTGCAACTGATCTCTATTTCCTGCTGTACCAGGAAACTGTAGTTGAAGAAAGGTTGAAGATTCCTCCAGAAGTTCTCTTCGGGTCTAATGGACTCCCTGTCCAATCTACATCTGTGAAGCCCTGAAGCTTCACTCCCTCTATTTGTTTGTACCATAATTCAAACTGAGATGTGGCTATGAGGTATCTCAACACATTCTTTGCTGCCTTCCAAAACAGCTTGGTAGGCTGAACCATAGCTTGACTTAGTTGGTTCACCACAAAGCATAAGTCGGGTCGTGTGTTCACTAGATACGTAAGTGAACCCACTAGCTACCAATAAACAGTAGCAGCTACTACCTCACCTAAAGTAGCATCCTCTTTCCTCTAGTTCCCAGCTAGAGGAGTCTGCATGGGCTTGCACTTCTCCATGTAAAAGCACCTAAGTATCTCATTGGCATACTTTCCTTGAGACACAAATACTTCAACATCTTTTTTCCACACCTCCATGCCTAGAAAGTAGTGCATAAGACCCATGTCTTTCATTTCGAACTCTCTTGCAAGGTCCTCCTTGCAAGACTGTATCAGCTGATCATCACCTGTTAAAATCACATCATCAACATAAAGAACAATGATCAATGGTTTACCTTCTACCATGATGTGGTAAAGGTTCGCATCTGCTTCACTCTTGGTGAAGCCCAACCCAGTGAAATAGTTGTCGATCCTGGTGCACCAAGCATGGGGTGCTTACTTTAGCCCATACAAAGCCCTCTTGAGTCTGCACACATGTGACTCCGATCGAAGGTCTCGAAACCTTTGGCTACTCAATTTAAACCTCCTCCTCAATCTTCCCACTGAGGAATGTTGTTATCACATCCATCTGGTGGATCTTCCACCCCATCTGAGCTGATAATGCCAACATTGATCTAATCGATGAGTACCTTCCAAGGGGAGAAAAATTCTCATCGTAGTCGATCCCCTCGACTTGTGAGAAACCCCAAGCAACAAATCTTACCTTATGTTTCTCAACATTACCATCAACTACCTGCTCTACCTTGTAAAGCCATCTGGAACTCACCACTGACTTACCCTGAAGTCTTGGGAAAACATCCAACACATTGTTCTGAATGATAGATCCATACTCCTCTACCATTGCATCAACCCAGACCGATTGCTACACTACCTCCTTGAATGAAGAAGGTTCAGTATCTACACACTCCCCAACCAAGGCCATGTACCCAATGTATTGCTCGGGTGACCTCCTTTGTCTGTATTGAGAAGATGGTTGTCCCACATTCTCCCGCACATCCATCATCAACCGGTCAACTTTCCTTGAGTGTTTTCACCCATTACTGGAAGTCTCGACATGAGTGGATGTATCCACTCCCGGATCCTCTACATGTGGCTACTTCGCATCAATCTGAGGCTCCTCCTCCTTAGGAACTGAAAGCTCCTCCTCTGCATGTAACTTGAGCTCCCTCTCAAGTGATAAGTGCATGGCTTTCTATTCGTTGAACTTCAAATCCTTGCGTACCAATGTCCCCTGAGTGGTAGGTAGGTACACCAGATAGTTGTGGGGTGTATCCATGTACCCCACAAGTATTCCCAACTCAGCTGTTGGGTCTAGCTTCTTCCTGGCATCTTTAGTCACATGACAGTAAACTAATGATCCAAAGATTCGAAAGTGACTTACATCAGGTCGCTTCCCAGAAAAGGCCTCCATAGGTGTCTTCATTCCCAGTATACGATGCGGGTTTCTGTTCTGCAAGTATACTATTTATTGCATGCCTCAGCCCACAAATGCAGTGGTAGGATTTGGTCATGCAACATCGCTCAAGTTGCTCCCACAATCGATCTATTCTTCCTTTTGGCCACCCCATTCTACCGTGGGTTATGGGGTGCCATTAATTCCCGTTTAATTCCTTCTACAGTGCAAAAGTATTTAAACTATTGGGAGACATACTCTCCACTAATGTCGCTATGAAGGCTTTTATTTTCTTTCTAGATTCTTTCTTTTGCCAAGGCTTTAAACTCACAAAACCTCAAGAAGCTTTGATCCTTCTTTTGCATAAATTAGATCCAACATCTACGAGAAAAATCATCAATAAAAATAACATAGTACCTTTGTTTAGTGGTGGATGTTGTAGAGAAAGGTCCACAAACATCTGAGTGAACTCACTCCAGGATTTCTTCAGCTCTATTGTCTTGATCCAAAAATGAATATGTCGTATACTTACCCAAGGTACAACCTTTACATGTATTTGTCTACTCAAGTTTTCCCTTGGGTAATTTAGTAGAAATCTGCCACATGAT
Source organism: Pinus taeda (assembly GCA_000404065.3). NCBI lineage: Eukaryota > Viridiplantae > Streptophyta > Pinopsida > Pinales > Pinaceae > Pinus > Pinus taeda. Next base: position 79,323 of record APFE030914464.1, on the reverse strand, counting down.
CTTCAGGGCTCCATGGTGCAAGTGGCCCAATCTTCTATGACATAGCTTGCCAACATCTTGGCTTTGCACCATCTTAGATTTCAAACTCAAAGCAGCATAGTCGTCTACCTCCAGCTTGTAGAGATTCTTTACTCGAATTCTAATTTTCTTTGTCTGTCCAGTACCAATATGCCTCAGGAATACATTTCCTTTACTAAAGACTACATCATAGTCTTTATCTTCTAGCATAGCGACAGACACAAGATTATTCTTCAGACCTGGTACATACTTTACATCAGTCGGGGTGAGGGGAGCTCCATGCTCCCTCTGAAACACAATCGTACCTTCACCTAAAACACAATACTTTCCATCATCGCCCATCTCAATCTGTATCTGGAGATTCTTCTCCTCCAAGGTACTAAAAATATTCTTGTCACCTGACGTGTGGAATGAAGCTCCACTATCCAGGTACCACACACATCACACCATGGATGAAACCATGCATGTGATAAGCGAGAAATCCAACTCAAACTATGAGGCCAGTGCCTCACCATCATATCCCTTCGAGGTACCCTTCTTGGATTTCTTCTCTGGATAATTTGTAGCATAATGGCCCACTTCATGACAATGGAAGCATCGCACTTTCAATTTGTCAAACTTCTTCCCACCATGGGAAGAACTGGATTTGGGATGGGACGCCTTCCCTTTCCCTTTCCTTGCCTTACTCGTTAAGGCTAGATTTTCCTCATCATCTTGCTTCGATCAGAGGATCTATTTCTGGTGCTTCTTCTTATTTCCTCCTGCATTAGATCCGATTAAATTTGTTCCCAATATGGCAGTTTTTCTCTTCCATTAACTGAGTCTTGGTAGCTATGGCAGCTCTTAGGAAGACTGAGGAGTGCAAGACTCATCATGTCATCATCAGCGGTCATGATCTCTACACTTCCAAGCTCATCCCTGCAGGTGGTGAGCTTGTTCAGATATGTAGAGATCATGTCGCCCTTTTCACACTTGATCTTACGAATCTTGTCTTTCAGCACCAGCTTCCTCTAATCACTGTTGTTCTGATGTAGATCTTTCAATGTTTTTCACATCGAAAACGATGTCTCCTTCGCACAGAGACTCGAGACTATGTGGTCTCGAACTCCGTCCAGAAGAATTCTCCTTGCTCTAGCCACACATTTCTTCCATTCCGCCAATTGAGCAGCATTAGTTGGCTTGGGGACTTCTTGATCAATGAAGTCCTTTAGACCATTATCCTTTAATATTGCTTCCATTCAATCGTTCCAGGTTATATAATTTGAGCTGCCATTAAGGGCATACTCGAGTCTTAAACCATTGAACGCCATTGGTGAAATTGAGATGTGATAAGAACTCGATTTCTATATTCAAGAACCACAAACTTCGAACTTCTCCCTTCTTGTATACTGTTCTTCTCCTTGATCACCTTTTCTCTAATACCACGTAGAAATTCCCACTGTAGATCAACAGATTATGCAATAGACTAAAGAAAAATTCAAGATCTACTTCTACAATAAACTTTGCGGAAGCTTAATCGAATTGAGAAATATCAATGAGAACACATATAACTGAGAATGAGAAATCAATCACACATAACACAGAAGAAATAACCTGGGGAAAACCTTAGCCTAAAACCCCAATCTTTGTATTATCATACAAGTGGAAATCTTGTTAAGTTACAAAAACAAACAGCTCTCAAGCTATCATGCTCTCTCTGCAATTAAACAATACAGCTCACAAACTGAATAGACATTGTATATGTCCTCCTCAAGCTCTCCAAGCCTCCTATTGCCTTGCGGAGTTTTTCTTGGGGTCCAATAATGTCACATGTGTGAATTGGCCTCATCACACTCACAAAACCTAAAGAAGTAACTGCACAATCCTCAAGGAAAGAATTCCTTCTGCATGCAAGAGATATTCATAATGGTATATTCTAGAAACTAATAGTACATTGCCCCTCCATCTAATCTCAACTGGGTCTCTGTCTGAATTGACATGCATGAGTTATTTATGAAAGAATATCCAGTTATCTGAAGTGCAGCAGTTACATGCATGCACGCATTAACTAACTGAACTCAATTAATTCAACACCCTGTTTGATTTAATCTAACTAGACTTGACTCAGTTAACTGAGCCAACTAATTACAACTCAATGTTAGAAATCATCCTTATCTCTTTAATTGAAGGATAAATTCCTTAATCAATGGAGATATTATTGCATGTCCCCACATAGACTTCATGTTTGATTTTCTACAACTAACTAACTCATGGTGAATTAATTAATTATTTTACAAACAACTCCTAAGATCAAATTTGAATTTTACTTCACTATTTTAGTTTAGGAACTGAATAAAATAGGAAGGTATCTCGAAATGTTGTTTATAGCAATTCTAAATTTAGCACTTCTATATTTAGCATTTCTTGTTGCTATTTTCAAGAGGTTGGTGGAAAGGGGGTCTCCTTGTTGAATACTCTGTGAAGGATTGGAGGTTGCTGAGAGAGAGCCATTTATCAAAATGGAGAAAAAGGTGGACAAAAACAAAGATTCTACCAATGTTTTCCATTGTTATAAGAATCCAAAAGCTTTGAACACATGGAACAAGTATGACTAGTTTGTTTTGTCAAACACTTTTGAGAAATCCAGTTTTATTATCATACTTGCACTTTTAAATTTCTTCATGGAGTGAATTATTTCATGAGAAATCACTATTCCATCCAAAATTTTTCTGTCTTCCTTCCACGTATTTGGGCTACTCCTATGAAATTAGGAAGGGGAGTAGAGGCTTCAATCTGCTCGTAAATATTTTAGAAAGGATTTTATATATGAAAATGAAAAGGGCTAGTGGCCAAAATATGTGTGGACCAACAACTTGTGAAGATTTAAGAAGGACAGTTAGAAACGTTAGCATTGAGACTAGGTAATAGAGATTGAGTTCTTTGATATTCCTCCACCAAAGCTAATATTTCTTCCCCAAAAAATGACTAGCATGCCTGAAAGAAGACTGAGGTGAATCCATCAGGGCTCAACACTTTATTCTTTGGGAAGCTCATATATGCTTCTTACACTTCCTAAATAGTGATCTCCTTCATTAGAGCTACATTATGTTCTTCTACGACTATTCTTGGAAGGTGTGATAATATTTTCCCTATTACCGGGAGGTTATTAGGGGAGGATTCCTTTAAGAGGTGCTTGTAGAAGGAAGTAAGTTGTCATTTTAGATTTGTGTGTTTTATTATACGCTGCCCTGTTGAGCTCATCAAGGAGAAGATCATGTTGTGATGATAATGTTTAAGCATATATTTGTGAAAAAAAACACATTTTTTCTCCCCTTCTTTAAGCCATTTAACTCGAGATTTTTTTTAATAAAATGTCTTCTCACTTCCATCTTTCTTCCAATTTGTAGAGGACTTTGGTTTCTTTGCTAGCCAATTCCTTAGAGTGGCCTTCCAAAACTATTTGTTGTTATAATATCTACGATTGCACCTCCAAATGGATTTTATCCTTAAATTATATTCAAGAATATTTTACCCAAAAACATATTATTATAGCATAGTCATTTATGATTAAAACATATTATTATAGCATAGTCATTTATGATTATTCAAAATCAATCTCATTATTGGTAGCCATTTGTAAAAATATTAACACCAAAAATAAAAAATGTCCAATATTTTCTTTGATATTTGACTTCATTAAATACATGTCAGTTCTCATAATTTCAATAAAATGATTTATATTTATTATATACTGCCCATCTACGTTTATATTGACCCAAAAAATTTAAAATTTAAATGATGGAAAATTCGAATATAGTTCTAAAAAACATTTAGACTTAAGATTCAATGAAAAGAATCGGATAGTTTACCTTAATCTTCAAACACGTTTTTTTAATGACATCTAACCATCATTTGATAAAACTGGTAAAGCACCCCATCAAACCACGAGTGGCTTTGTGGTCAAGAATGACCACGTTTTTGGTGATTTGCCAACATTAACTATAATTCTAATGATACGACTAATTACGTTGAAGAATATAGATAAAGAGTCGAGAAAGTTACTGAGATTCAGTGATATCGATGATTGAATCGGGGATGCCTCGTAGAGACGCAATTCCTATATTCAGGTTATATTTGATATCAGTTTTTGAAAGAATTCTACAAGAAATTAGGTGCCTTTATATTTTCTATTAAGAAATATATATATATATATATATATTATAGTAATAGCGAGCGTAAAATGATTAGTGTTTATTGACATTAAATTGGTTTTTTAAATTTTAGTTTAATGGAGGTTTAATTGGTGATTCCTATTATATGAAATATGAAGTAAATAACAGGATTCAAGGTTCAAATTTTTATTCGCGAAGTGAACTCAAATAAATTATTAATTTATTAAATTTTATTTGTGTTATAAAAGTGTTAAGGAAACTTTTCAAAATCATTGACATAAAAACTTGAAAAGATTAGTAATGTAATAAATATTTTGGAATTGATATATAATTTTAGTATTTGTAAAGCAATTTAAAAGAAAATGTTTTTGATCTTCAACTATTTTAGTGTCACATATTTTGACTATAAAGCTTATGAGAATTGATTCTTATTTTAGTAAGGTTAATTTTCTTCTGTACATTAATTAAAATAGATATACTTTTAATCTTCTAAAATAAGATTGATAACCTCCTTATAATATCTTAATTTTCCTTTTCTCTAATTTTTTAACACACTGGTCCCATAAAACAAAGTTTATTTAACGTGTTCGTAATAAAAAAGTGATCCATGCTTATCTTTGTTCATAAGTTATTAATAATATTAACAAAATTAGAAAAATGATGGTCTTATTAATCGAAAATTAGTAAAAGGATTAGACTTTATTCATAATTTTCTAATTGTCTCTTATTAAATGAAAATTAGTAAAAATATTAAACTTTATTCATAATGTATCATGAAGTACTTGACATTTTCATATGGGGAATGTTTCCGCTTAATATATAACACCAAAAGGATCAAATTTTCTAATGTATTCTAATTCAGGTGTATATTTTTTATTATTTAATTCCTTAAGAAATTAGACTCTTTTTGTTCTTGATAGATCTACGTTTAAGATGGACCTATGTACATAATTAAATGTATTAAGAAGGTCTAAATATTTTCATGTAAGAAAATGAAATGTCTAATGCTTGTGCTAGTCATATTCTTAATTATAATGATAGATGTGTTTATTTTGAAATATGGTTTCAAGAATTTTGATTCAATTATCCATAATTATTAAGTGTATGGTAGAGATTTAACCTCCACTCAATATTCTAGAATATTCTTATTAGTAGTCACTACTTAAAGGTTGAAATTTATCTCAAAAGTAATTATGCTCTTTCTACACTTTTAATTAAATTGACTGTCATAGGGTTTCCAAAATTTTAATTTAATTATCAATAATTATACTGATAAGAATGTCTATTATGGAATAGGTATTCCACAATTTTAATTTAATTATGAATAATTATTATGTTTAATTTACTTATCAATAATTATTAGGTCGATGGTAGGGATTTAACCTCCATGGAATATTCTGAAATATTGTTAGTAGTATACACAAATCAAAGATTGGGATTTATCTTCAAAGTAATTATACCATTTTTTCTCTTTTAATTAAATTGATTAATTAAAAAATGCACCATATAAACAAGTTTCATATGAAGTGAGGCATATATGATAATGACCATGGTATTGTACAAAGGATATATATATATATATATTATATATATATATATATATTATATATTATACTTTTATAATTAATAATAATAATAATTATTAGTTTTTAGCAACAAGTGTTTTGACATTGATTATAAATTGATGTCTATGCGTGATGGTAGACATTTGACCTCCATAGAATATTCTAGAATATTCATAGTAGTATATGGTGAAATATGGTTTTTTGGACTTGCAGTAGTGATAAGCTATGGTATTGGGCACATTTTTCAACAAAGCCTATTTATATGATGTCTATGCGTGATGGTAGACATTTGACCTCCATAGAATATTCTAGAATATTCATAGTAGTATGACATTTGACCTCCATAGAATATTCTAGAATATTCATAGTAGTATATGGTGAAATATGGTTTTTTGGACTTGCAGTAGTGATAAGCTATGGTATTGGGCACATTTTTCAACAAAGCCTATTTATATGTTGAGAATTTTCGTGGTAAATGGGTTAACCTTTCATGGTTAATGATAGTGTTCCATGTTTCTTTAAATATATATATGTTTAACTTATATATTGATTTTTTTTATTTAATGATAATAATTATTATTATTTTGAAACAAATTTAGTTGGTTTTAATGAATTTTAAATTTTAACAATGTGAGATGTACTATGCATTTAGCATTTTGATATTTATGATGGATTGATGACTATCGGCCTTTTCCAATTATGTCATATAAACAAGTGTCATATGAAATGAATTATGTTTTTTTGAGCATGTGGGATTGATAAGCCATGATATTGGTCCATGGTATTATAATAGAGCCTAATTACATGTGAACCTCCATGGTAAAGTGGGGACAAATATTCATGGTTAAGAATCTTGTTATATTTTTTTTTAATGCATATATGTTACACTCATATATATTTAATAATAACAAAATTATTAAACTGAAGTTATAATTTAATCAATTTTTATTATTTTTAGATTTTAGTAATGTGAGATGTATCATGAAGCAAATGTTTTGATGCTTAGATGGATTGATTCTTATTCAAGTTTACCAACCATTTAATTTATATGGATGGACTAATATGTAGTTGAAATTAAAAATTAAAATAATGGGAGCATTATACAAGAATAAGTGAATATGGTTAAATTTATTATACAATGGTTCATGAAAAAAATTATATATATTTATAGTAATAATATTTGAATATGAAATTCAAAGGATCTCAGCTCAAGTGGTTTGGTGAAAAGTTTGTTTCCCCAAATACATGGGTTCAAATATTTGGAGACACATTGTAAGTGACTAATCAATATAATTTAATTATTTATTTATTTTATAGGTAATAATGTATCTATATATAACATCAAACTAAGATGAATCTAGATATAACATCCGACTGAAATAAAACTAGACTAATTTAATTTCTCCATTAAATAAATTGTTTTCCATATGAATAACATAGAGAAATACCATGGGCTAGGTTCTGCATCTGATCATCTGCGCTTGAGATCGTTGTCTCGGCCCTGTGGCCGCTTCGAAGGGTTTCCTACGCGGCTTCGACTCTGGGGAGCGCCCCCTTCCTGAATGACATTCCCATCCTGAGTAGAGCCCCAATATTGTGCGGCGATTTAGTTCTCTGATTTAGTTCTTCGAAGGTTCCTTCTCTAGGTTAGCTTGAAAGATTATGATCACTGAGAACTGAGTGTGCTCGCTTCGATCGAGCTAAGGCGTCATTTCAATGGAGCCTCCGCTCCCTCCCCTCTCTAATGCTGAGGCTTTTATAAAACTGTTGGACTCGCTCCTAAAGAAGAAAGTGACTGAGGCTACGAAGTTTGTTAAGCATCTGGATGACATCCCTGAGATTGAGCTCCCTCCTGAGGGGTCGATTCAGGTCGCCTTATCATTGGCAGAGTGTGCTTTGGTTGGACAGTTCACTGGACTCTGGCCCTCCCACAAAACCACGGAGAGCTGGGTAGCAAGGAATTAGGCACCGCTGATCAAAAGCAGAGTCATTTCCTATTTTCTAGGGAAGGGATTCTTCCTATTTGAATTCTCTGAAAAGGATGATAAGGATCTGATATTCCACAACGGCCCCTATTTCATGGGCCCTCAAGGGCTTTATCTCAATAAGTGGACACCCAATTTTGACCCAGTAGTTGACGTTCCCATAGCCGTCCCTGTGTGGGTTAGATTGCCCAACCTACTAGTGCATTGTTGGAATTGGGAGTCTCTTAAGCACATCGGAAATACTTTGGGCAAGTTCATTGATCGAGAAAACAACAAAGACTAGTACAACTGTGCTAGAATATGTGTTGAAGTTGATCTTGAGGTTGGTTTGCCTGAGGCAATAAAGATTAAGGTTGGAAATTGGATGCATCTCCAAAAGCTGGACTATGAACAGCTTCCGTTCAAGTGCAAAAAATGCCATGTTTATGGCCACTTTGCTAGGGGTTATCCAAAGAACAGTGAAGGGGAGAAAGGCAAGGAGGAAGGATGGACTCAAGTCAAAAGGACCAATACCGCCCACAAAGCCTCTAGAACTGGCAACACAAATGGAAAATCCCCCCAAGCAGGCTCTGGGATTCAAACACCCCTCATGGAGGAACAAGGAAACAAATACACGTTGTTAAGCTCAGCAATAGAAGACCCCCAAGAAATAGAGATGCAGAAAGAAGTATCGCCCCACAAAGATCCCCCCTCGGGATCAAAGCAAGTTGAAAGCAATGCAGATAGACCGAAAGAGATACCCACAGAAGAGGCTGAGGAAGTGCAAGGATCAGAGGAATCAGAAGAAGAAGGTGAAATAGGGGATTCGCAAACCTCGGCTAGAAGATCATTGAGAGGCCAAAAATTTGCCCATGAAAAAAGAGAACAGGAGACTTATAAAGACAAATTCCAAGGAAGCCAACCAACCCTCAAGAAACTCTTGGTAAAAACTTCGAAGACGACCAAAAACCAGCCCCAGAGCTCTAAAGGAGCTCTCCATTCAAAAATCAAGTGATGAAGATTGTCTCCTGGAATTGTAGGAGTATGGGGAGCAAAATAAAAGAAGAAGCCACCAAAAGCCTGATAAGAACTGAATCCCCTTATATACTCCTAATCCAGGAGACTAAAATGGAGGAAAAGGCCTTTCCCCATATCACCATAAAACTACGGAAGAGAAGTAAATGGCATGTTGTTTCAGCTCGTGGTGCCTCAGGAGGCCTGGGCACCCTCTAGAACACAAACAAGTTTTCAAAGGTCAAAGAGGTCGCCAACACCCATTGGCTACTCTCTAAGCTGCAACACGTCGACTCAGATGAGACTCTCTGTCTCTTCAATGTGTATGCTCCAGCCAGCGCAGGTGAGAAAAAGATCTGTTGGGAATCCATTAGAAGTATGGGAGATTCAGAAGATTTAGCGAATATCATCATTGCAGAGGACCTTAATCTTACCCTTTCTCTGGTTGAAAAGTGTGGAGGAAGCGTTGTAAGGGATCTGGCGCGAGAATGGGTTGAGGACTTGCTTCAGGACTGGGACTTGAACAACATAAAACCTTCGTCGGGCAAGTACACTTGGTCCAACAAAAGACTCAGACGAGGCCACATCGCTGCCAAGTTAGATTGTTTTTTTGTTCAAAGCACTTTCCTTCTTCTTGGATTAGAATCTAGAATACATATTCTCCCTTGTAGTGTCTCTGATCACAGACCCATTAAACTTGATCTTTTGGCTCATATGGATCAAGGTCCTATCCCTTTTAAATTCAGTCCCCTTTGGATTAAGGAACAGTCCTTTATGCAATTAGTAAAAGACGCTTGGAAGCAACTAGTCAATGGCTCTGCCTTCTTTGTCTGGGAGAAAAAGCTCAGGAGAGTAAGAGCTGCATTGAAATCTTGGGTAAAATCCCTTCCCAACCCAGCAGTGGAAAGGAAGAAGATCCAAGAATGTCTCGAGATCCATCATCTGAAATCGGAAAATGAAGAGATCACAAAAGAAAGCCTAGATAAGGAAGCTGAACTTCAGAAAAAATTTCTCAAGGCAAGTCTGGCCGAGGAAGAGTATTGGAGGGTTAAATCTTGTAGGGTTTGGCTCAAGGTTGGAGATAGGAACTCTTCCTTCTTCCACAAGCAAGCCCAAGCCCGGAAAAGTTTCAACTCCATCTCAGAAATCAAGGAAGAGAAAATTAATCACAGAGACATACAAAGTATAAAAAATGCTTCTTTCCTCCACTTCAAAAATTTATATAGTGAAAAAGACGGCCTGGGGCACACATCAACATTAGTGAACGAGGTGCCCTCCCTGATTACTGCCAGAAAGAATCAGGTTTTGGAAGAAGAAGTCACTAACAATGAAATAAAAGCTGCCCTCTTTGCAATGGAGCCAGATAAGGCCCCAGGCCCAGATGGCTTTACTGGCAGATTCTTGTAGAACTGTTGGCAGATTTTGGAAAGAGACTTATGCAGAATGGTCCGAAAATCTCAAGCTTGTCAGAAAATTGGGGGAAGCACCAGCTCAACTTTCCTGGCCCTTATTCCCAAAGAAAAAGGTGCCAATACCTTCACCATATTTCGTCCTATTTCCCTTTGCAATATAGGCTACAAGTTGATAACAAAAGTGATCACAAACAGACTAAAAAAGATCCTTCCAAACATTATCCCTGAGAACTAGGGAGGCTTTATTCAGGGAAGGCAGATTGTGGACAATTTTATCCTGGTCCAAGAGGTGATCCACTCAAGCTTGAACCAGAAAGAGAAAGGAATGGTTATCAAGCTAGATCTTGAAAGCGCTTTCAACAGGGTGAGACACATATTTCTATTTGATGTCCTTCGCAAATTTGGTTTTGGCCTCAAATTTATCAATTGGATCAAGGCTTGTATTAGTAAGCCCTAGATTGCCCCTTTGGTGAATGGGAGGGCTACTGACTTCTTCAATTCCTCTAGAGGGCTGAGACAAGGGTGCCCTCTCTCCCCCTTGCTCTTTGTCCTCCAAGCTTCATTTCTCAGCTTCCTCCTAAATAAAAACCAGGCTGATCAAGAAATAATGGGATTGAACATCGCAAGAGGTGTCAAAAACATAAATCATGCACTATTTGCGGATGACTCCCTTTCGCTGGGTGTAGCCTCCTTGTCCACGGCTAAAAAATTCAAAGATGTGGTGGATGATTACTGTGAAGACTCTGGAAGTAGCCTTAACAAAGGCAAATGTCACATCTACTGTTGGAATTCTAATGCCAGATCGCTCCAAGCTATCTCCAGTTGTTTCAGCTTCGCAGCCTCCTCTTCATGGTCATCTTTCAAGTATTTAGGGCTCCCTGGTTTCCAAAAAAGGGCCCTCAGTAGACACTGGCTACCTCTGTTGGAAAAATTTAAGTTCAAAATCCATTCTTGGGGCTTCAATTGGCTCAATCTAGCTGGCAAGACAGTGCTTTTCAAAGCTGTCTTGAACAGCCTACCCATATACCAATCTATAGTCATGATGGCCCCTATTAGCATCATGAGGAAAATGGAGGATTATATAGTGAATTTCTTCTAGAAAGGCAGCAAAGCAAATGAGAAAAAAATACCTCTATTAAACTCGGACACAATCTCCTTGCCCAGAATGGAAGGGGGCCTGAATTTCGAGAACATTAGTATAGAAAAATATCGCATTGGGTGCAAAACTACTATGGAGGATAATTGCCCCAAATCCGAGTTGGGCTCAGCTCGTGTTGTGGAAAAAATACTTCCGCGGGCAGAGAACACGATGTCTGGACAATCCAAAATCAATATCCGGAACGATGATCCATAAATTGTGCGCCAAAGCTTCCTCCTTAATCAACCTTCATGCACATTGGATCCTTGGAAATGGCAGGCACATCAAAATCTGGGATGACCGTATCATGGGTAGTGATCCCATATGTGAAGATCGCTCCCTGGTTTAGTTGAGAAACTGGATGGACAGAGTGGGTCTTGAAACTCTGTTGGACATATCACACTGGGAGAACAGCGATTGGCAAAGTTGGGTAAAACTTGAGGTGCCCCAGAACCTCTCCAGAGACTACACCAACTTCCTATCCCTCTTAACAAGCAAAGCTCCAATGAACAATAGGAAATCTAACACTCGGGGATGGGGCCCGACCCCTGGGCGCTACTCAGTTGCACAAGGTTATAAACAAATCTCTCTACAACCTCTCGTTCCTCCTGATCCGAAGCCCTGACAAGGAATTTGGTCTCAGACAACGATCCCGAAGATAGACTCATTTTGCTGGCTCCTTTGTCACCAGAGAATCTTGACTGATGACAGGCTTCAGAAAAGAGGGTACATGGGGCCATCCCACTGCTCGCTATGTGGGGACGATGAAGAAAACGCCTCCCATATTATGATCCGCTATAAGTTTGCTACCGAACTATGGAAATAAACCTTAATCCCATGGAGCGTAGACTCTGCCCTCCCTAATCGTTGCTCTGATTTGTTTTCAAATTGGAAGTTAAGGTACTTGGGTAGCACTCCTCATAACGCTCACATCAAAGAAGCCTGGCTCACCCTTCCCAAATTAATCTACTGGCATATTTGGCTGGAAAGAAATCAAAGGATATTCAGAGACAAGAAGAGTGATCTCAAGATTATCTGGGTAAAAATCAAAAGCCACCTAAAAGACTATCTGGGAGATCAGCTTGATGGGGCAGATCTAAGTGGACAAGAAGTTGTATGGGGTGCTTCCCTTGATCTCCATTTCACTGATATTTCCAGGGATCCCTCTCCTAAAAAAAAATGGAAAATTCGCTTTGAGGCTGCAGAATTATTTGAGTTTTGCATCAAGAAGGAAAGAAATGCCCTCTTTTTTGATGGGGCAGCAAAAGGTAATCCTGGTATATCCAGTATAGGTGGAGTAGTCAAAAGTGTAGAGGGCAGAACTGAATTTAGATACGCCTGGGGAGTGGGCTTCAATACCAGCATTCAAGCCGAAGCTCTGGGTCTTCTCTAGGGTCTCAAGCGGCTCATTTCTCTGTGTATCAAAGTGGAAATTGTATTTGGGGACTCCCAGTCTATTATAAAGGCCATTGTGGACAAATCTTCTCCTTCAGATTTAAGGTTATCAAGATTGATGAGCAGAATTAGATCCCTGATAAATTCTTTTCAGAGTCTGGAATTTTTTCATGTAAAGAGAGACAACAATAAAGAAGTTGATGTTGAAGCCAACAAAGCGGTTCTCCTCCCTCCCGGAGCCCTTCTAAGAGACGAAGATGAAGGCTGGGATCCCATCCCTTAACATTTTGTTTAAAATGTTTTACTGTCATTTATTGGAGCAGTTTGTTTGTATCTGTAAATCAGGAAAGATGGAGAAGATCTCTCGTAATATAGTTTTCAGAATTCGCAAGCTCACTAGGGGGGTAGCCATTTGGTTCCTGTCCAAGGAGAAATCTGAGCTCTACCTATTTCTATGTAACCTAAAATGAGGCATTTCTGCCGAGAATCAATATATCAAACTAACCATTTTTGTAAAAAAAAAAAAAACATAGAGCAATACCATACCCGGATGCGGGTGACACATTATGATTTTAATGAACACATTGAAGGATGGCGGCGAGGGGATGGGCCACTTGGCTGATGGCACCCCTCCCCATACCACCCTAAGACACCTTCATGACACGCTGCAGGCAATATTCAATGCAGGTATGAAGTGGAAAAAAGTCATTTACTATCTGGATATGGAGGTACCTCAGTTCATTCTTTCACCATCTCCCCTGCTCCACTGCAACTGCCCGCCTCAAGCCTATGAACCCATCTCTCGCACTGTAACTAGGCGTCGCTGCTGGTTAGTCTGTTGTGTGGATTTTGGAAATGGGTTTCACCATTCCCATTTTGGTCTCTACATTCTAACCCCTGCTAAGAACGACCCTGCTCCAACTCACAATCCCTCTGTTAGAGCTCACTTTGTCATCATTCCTTATGTCACTGCTCCCTTTGAGCACTCAACCAGCGATTTCAGCATGGTGAGACATCGCCAAAGGGGCGGAACTCGAGGTAGCAGTTCTTGCCCTTCGACTGAGCCGCACCCTGAGCACGCTGCCTCCTCTCCTTCCCCTGAAGTGCATCATCCTCTTAGACATGGGGCGGGTAGATATATAAGCACAAGAAGTGGGCGGGCTCTTGCTCGGTCTTTAAGTGTTGGTCATGGTGATTTTGCTGTCCACTCTGCTAATTTTCCTTTGCCCCTTCATCCCACTCCCCACTCCACCCAATTTAGGTTTTGTAGCTCCGTGAACAGGCTTGTTATTACTGCTACTATGTCCATCCTCTTTACTGAAGTCAATGCTGAGACTGCCTCTCAGGTAGACAATTCCAACTTGCGGCAAGAGGTCACTCCCAGATGCAGTGATTGCAGAGACACTGGGAAGAATGTGATGGACGAAGGCTTCTTCACTCTGCATGGCAAGAACCTCGGTGGCAATCAGCATGGTGAAGGGGGTAGCTCTGCAACCATGCGCCCCTCAGGTGGCACTGGTCACGCGGGCCAGCGTTGCATGCGACATCTGGCAGGCTTGGCAACGCCCATCTGACGGATGAGCCACATGGTGGAGGTGGGGAGCCACACAGTTGCGTGTCAAGGGACGAGGTGGATGATTGGGCATGAGCCACATGGCGGAGGTGGGGAGCCACACGGCAGCGTGCCAAGGGACATGGCGGCGAGGGATATGGACCTGGCTACCAGGGGTTTAGATGTGGTTGCCTAGTGTTACGACGTGGCTACCAGGTGTCTTTTGGTTTGTCTTTTTGTTTTTGTTAGCTTTGGTTGGAATGTGGTCTCCTATCTGGACATTATGTCATGGCATTACCTCACTGTTTCTTTTGTGGTGGTCTTAAGAACTTATACCATTTTTGTTTTCTTTGCTTTTTGTAGACTGGTTTTCCCAATATTGGAGCAGTCCAGATTTTGCTGAAACTCTACATTAAACTTGGTTGAGGCTTCCTCCTCTCTATAATTTTATGTACATATTAATAGATTATCTTTATAAAAAGAAAAAAACATAAAACAATACCATAAATCATTTTTATTTATTTTTAATAATATTATTTTTACTATTTAATATGAAAAAATACTTACAATTAGATTGCAATTGCAAATCCCTACACTATGTGAAAGGCACCTCCAATTAGATTGTATCCGCAAATACTAAATTATGGAAAAAGGATCACATCTTCAAGGAAATAAGAATTTAATGAGTGGTATTTTTTTTATTGATAATAGATTAAATTATTAAAATATAGGATTAAAATCTCTATTTGCAATACCCAATGCCAAATGCAACCTCTGAAAGCAACCGAACAATCTTAATCATACAGCAAAGGCAAATAAGGCCAACGTACAAAAACGTGAAAAAACATCTACATAAATGTGGAGATCATTTGAACAGTTGCGATTAATGTTGAGGATTTGAAAAAGAGACTATTTCACAATATACCAAAACCTAAAGTCCAAATTAAGGGAAAGCTCAAATACGGAGTGCACAGCCCTAGAGGGATCATAAATAACCATAGATGATTCAAATACAATCAAATACAGAGCACTCAGAGGTAGTGGGATCCTAAATAACAACAATCGAAAACATATATATCTATATATATAATCATGAATAAATATATATATTTTTGTTTAAAAATAAATAATAAATTTAAACATATCCCTGTGTAATATTAATAGCTTTTTCCGTGAGCTGATGATGATGGCTCTAGATTTTTCCATGTTAAATGAGATCCAGTCATCAATGCAATTGATGTACCTGCTCTAGATTTTTTATTGGGACTCAAATTGTATATGTCTAGGTAAGCTGAAAAGTTGAACAGTATGATTAATATAGATAGGTACAGTAATTATGCTGAACCATTGAACAATATGAAGACAGGTACCAGTACGGAAAGGTATTGATAAAATTGCAAGCTAAAGTTATGCACTTAGCTTTCCAAAATTCAGGCAGTTCCAACATCGTAATTTGTGTGTCTTAGAAGAGATACCACCCCGCTCGAGTTGCAGTTCACACAAAGCAAGCTCGAATGCATATTCTTAGGCATGTTTATCCAGAATTTTTACATACCTACTTCGCTTATTTTTATACCCCTAATAAGCTATATTGCTGCTCTCTGGATTTCAACATTGATCATCTGTACATTTCTCTGATTATCGGATTGCGATGACGCTGAGTTTTCTTGTGCTCGAAACTTGGCATATATACCCGTCTTGTAGAATTGCCTCGTTCTCAAAACAAGAATGCCAGAAACCAGAGCTCCAAAAAGGTCACGACCGTCATAATGATAAACGAAAGCCGAAAACATTCATGCCCGGTGCAAGTAATCTCCTTACAATTATGGAGAGCAGCACACTGCTTTCTTGCTTCTTGGTCGTACAAGTATCCCGCAACTCTGACAGACAGAAGATAAGATCCCAAGGGGCTTGCCGCTGCTCCAAAATTAAGGAGAGTAGCGTAATACTTGAGACCAAAAAGCTTCGAGATAAAAGCAAACAATACTGGCCACTGAGCTCCAAAACAAAGTCCAATTATGATGGATGCAACGTACAAAGAACCAGGAAGAGCGAAAGCTATGAAAAGATGCCCAATACAAGCAATAAATAAAACTATGGTCATCATCAGCGGCCTGGGAAATCTATACTTCTGGAGAAGAATTTCCGATAAAAAACCTGCAACAACACGGCCTAGAAAATTATTAGAGCTACAAAGGTGGTTATATTCCGTGGATCTAAAAGGTGGTTATATTCTGTGGATCCAGAATATATAATTTTATCTAGATTAAGTTTTTTCAAAATGGAGAATTAGAAATTTACTTAGTTCACTAATTTTAATGTAGATATTCATCATTTTTGTGAAAAAATTATCATGATAAACTTTATTAAACAAATTCATATAAACTTGCAAAAGCAAATCTTTCATGTCTAAATCTTGAATTCCTTACATTATCTATTTTAATATTTTTATGGTTTGTATTAAAATATAAGTTTGTTAAGATTGTTTTATGAAAAGAATGATGTGTATTTTACTATTATTAACCCATCTAATGATAATCTTATATAGTAAATATCATGTATGCGTTAAGTTACACTTATTACTAAGACAATGTTGGCACAATTTAAAAGTCTATCACCTTTGCAACACTAGTAATATCGTTGAAGATTTAAAAAATCTCATAGATCATCGAGTTTATACTCATATTGGATTTAAATTTCAAAATACTTGTGACGCTACCAACCTTCTTGATCTTTTAACTAAACAAAATTATGATGAGCTTGAAACACTTCTTTTAATGCTTTTTGAGCATAACAATAAAATTCGAAATAATTTTGGGTAATACCTTTTTGCCTTCTTATATACCATATTTTGTCTTAGTGGATGATAATCATCATTATCACCATCATCATTTCATACTATTGTAGGAAATTTGCACCATTTTAGAGTTGATAAGAAAATATTTCTTTAGGATCAAATTAAATGTTGAATGCGAATAGTAGCATAATTTATTTTTATTTATTATTTGTACTTTTGTGTTAAAAACTAAGTTGATTGAGGCTTACTTAATGAATAATAGATTAAAATGCAAGATACATATTAAGTATAAAATTATTTAATGACAAATGATCATAGTAATGTGTCCAATATATACCAACATAGATCTATCTTAAGTAGGAACGTAGGGATCAAATTTCTTCACGTGCAAACATTTTTAGAGTGCAAAATACAACGTGTTATTTTTCATTGTTGAAACTGTATTTTTGAATGCTAAATAAAGTATACATAAGACCAATAAAAATTTTATCTATAAAAACTTATTTTTTATATATATAGATATATATGAAGTTGATATTGACATAAATTAGATAATATAAATCTTTAAATAGTTTATTTGAATCTCTAGTTGAAATATTTTTGAAAAGTATAATATTTAAACATCTAATTCACACATTTTTTTCTTCTAATTACTTTACAACATATTCATTTTTTTATTTTCTATTTAGAACATAATTTTTATTTTAAAGGGGCACAAAGAGACAGACAAACTTACACATCTCCTCATACTGGGTTGTAGGATGAGCCTCTCGACTCAATTACTAATCATTTTAATGATTAAAATCAATCACGAATTAGAATAGTAACAAAGTAACACAATTTTATTATTTTCAAATACAAAAGGAAAGAGAGAAAAGTGACTAAACTATTGATTACAAATGTTTAGTTTTTATTCCTGTAGTGTTTAAGGATATTGTACTGAAAAGAACATATTAACATTTATCTAAAACTTAGATTCCTTACATCATTTCTATTATCATTAATATTTATATTTATGTATTAAATTTGACTCATGAAATAATAGATTTTATAAAAAAAATCTTACCTATAAAGTTTTTTTAACAATATATTAATATTGTTTTTCTTACTATTATTGACCATTTTAAATTGACACTAACTACTTTTCCTAAGTTGAGTACAAATTTATTATAATAGTACAATGTTGGCACCACTTCAAAATCTATAAGAGGAAATGTTTTATAAGTCTAGTTGTGTTGTTCAATGATCAAGATATTTTTTTGATAAATTAGAGTGCAACAAAATAGCAAATTTGATTTATATCAATTATAATAAGCAATATTAAGGAAAAATCACTTCAAACATTATTACAAGTGTCTAGCATCTATTCATTAAGTGTTTAAATGATTTACATTAAATAAAATACTAATTAGGTTCCCCACTATTGTTTTAATAGACCAAGTTAGAAGATGTTTTTAAG
>APFE030914464.1:25768-60848 GCA_000404065.3 Pinus taeda | reverse complement strand
GGATACTGAATAACATTAGAAAATTTTCTCGCATACTCATTTCGATGTCCATATTAGCTATTCAAAGGAATGACAGAATACAGGTCTTACCACTTTGTGTCAACTGTAGTTAACGTAAAAAAAAAAGTAGGGAAACCCAATTGGGTGATCATGTTAGTCAACTCAGACTGACACTTTGTCAAATATGCCCTTGTGTCACTAAGGGATGAACCAAAATGCATTAATTGTTCAGCCAATTTATTGTTTGGAAAATCAAGAAGTTTTTGATGCAATTGTTCAACAGTAGAAGGTGCATTTTCATGTAAACCCTTCTTCAAAAAAAAAAAATTGTTTACTTATTATGATGCTACATAATCATATTCGAAGAAAGTACTGAAAGGGAGGGTGGTTTCCAAATCTTTGATCATAATATCTTAGCAAGTGCAAACCATATTTATGCATTTCAATGTTGCAAATATGTGGATTCAACCAATCAACATCTCCAGTCGGGAAGAAATTTGGGAATTCCATGTCTAGCAATCCTTCTATATTGTATTCACTAATACGAGACATACCAATATCAGGCCATTTTAAAGCCTCTTCATCTATCGCTTCTGCATTTTCAATAAATCTTCTTATTCGATCAACCTCCCTGCAATCATTAGGTAAGCACGACCAAAATGATGATGGATGGGATCAAATGGAATTTCCACCCTCTCTTTCAATATCCTCCTTAACCATACTCATTTCATCTAAATTTATATCAACATGTTGTAGAATTCTTGACACGTTAGTAAGCCTTTCGTGGAGAACTGAAACTGAATCCATATCAATTTCAACATCCCTCTAATATTTATCCATTTGAATTTGTAAAGAAACACATCCATAACACGTTTTCTCTTCACATAGCATTCATAAAATCTCAATTCAAAACCACATTTTCTCACAATAATATAATCAACTTTTTCAACACAATGAGGAAGTTTCGTTCCAATCATAGACATATCTTAGAGGAAACGTATTGTATGACCACTATATTTATATTTACCACAACGAACATTCGATACTTACAGTATGAGCCTTTCTCCCCTTTGCACCTTTTACAAATGGTCCCTTCATGCCATCTTAGAACTTGTATACCTCGATAACATTCATTACACACTTGGCACATTTGCATAAAAGGCAGATCATCAAGCCTGGAAAAAAATTTGTTATGTGCTTCAAGCATGTCGTCACTAAATCGAAAACAATGAAATATGTTCCCCCTACCAAAAGGCGTTTGAACCTTCCGATGGTGAGAAACAAACAGGGTGGTTGTGACATGGGCAACGTCATTTATTTACATTGAATGAGGAACATACACTCCCCTTCATTAAAAAATGTTCATTTTGCAAACAAAAATGTAAAAAACATTATGTAAAAATGAAGAATGTTAAGAATGGAAACACAATCTGTCGAGCTAACCAACCATTTGAAAATAAAGAGAAAATACATTTCAATGGTTACTGTATTCTCCAACCACAAGTCGAGGAACCGACATAGACTATGCTTCCTAGTGATATGGTTGTCGTTATATATTGAATTCATCATTGTTATTAAACAACATAAAATAATGATTAAACACAACAAACCAAATTCTTTATTTAAATAATCAAAATGTAATAAAGTTGAGAAAGCACTTAACACATATTTCATCAAATTTGGAAGTATTGAGTGGATCTAGAATATATAACTTTAACTAGATTATTTTTTTTCAAAATGGGGAATTAGAAATTCACTTAGTTCACTAACTTAATGTAGGTATTCATCATTTTTTGTAAAAAAATTATCATGATAAACTTTATTAAAAAAATTCATATAAACTTGCAAAAGAAAATCTTTCACATCTTAATCTTGGGTTCCTTACATTATCTATTTGAATATTTTTATGGTTTGTATTAAAATATAAGTTTGTTAAAGTTATTTTATGAAAAGAATGATGTGTATTTTACTATTATTAACCCATTTAATTATAATCCGATATATTAAATATCATGTATGTGTTAAGTTACAATTATTACTAAGACAATGTTGGCACAATTTAAAAGTCTATCACCTTTGCAACACTAATAATATCATTGAAGATTTAAAAAGTCTCATAGATCATCGAGTTTATACTCATATTGGATTTAAATTTCAAAATATTTGTGACGCTACCAACCTTCTTCATCTTTTAACTAAAGAAAATTATGATGAGCTTGAAACACTTCTTGTAATGCTTTTTGAGCATAACAATAAAATTCGAAATAATTTTAGGTAATATCTTTTTGCCTTCTTATATACCATATTTGGTCTTAGTGGATGATAATCGTCATTATCGTCATCATCATTTCATACTATTGTAGGAAGTTTGCACCATTTTAGAGTTGAGGAAAAATATTTTCTTAGGATCAAATTAAATGTTGAATTTTTATTTACTATTTATACTTTTGTGTTAAAAACTAAGTTGATTGAGGCTTACTTAATGAATAATAGATTAATATGCAAGATATATATTAAGTATACAATTATTTAATGACAAATGGTCATAGTAATGTGTCCAATATATACCAACATAGATCCATCTTAAGTACGAATGTAGGGATCAAATTTCTTCACGTGCAAACATTTTTAGAGTGCAAAATACAAAGTGTTATTTTTCATTGTTGAAACTGTATTTTTGAATGCTAGATAGAGTAAATACATAAAAGACCAATTAAAAATTTTAACCATAAAATCTTTATAATATATATATATATATATATATATCCTTTATAGATAGATAGATAGATAGATTAGATAGATAGATAGATAGATAGATAGATAAAGTTGATATTGACATAAATTAGTTAACATTGATCTTCAAATAGTTTATTTGAATCTCTAGCTGAAATATTTTTGAAAATTATAACATTTAAGCATCTAATTCACACATTTGTTTTCTTCTAATTACTTTGCAACATATTATTTTTTTTTATTTTTCTATTTAGAACATAATTTTTATTTTAAAGGGGCACATACAGATAGACAAACTTACACATCTCCTCATACTGGGTTGTAGAATGAGCCTCTCTACTCAATTACTAATCATTTTAATGATTAAAATCAATCACGAATTAGAATAGTAACAAAGTAGTACAATTTGATTATTTTCAAATACAAGAGGAAAGAGAGAAAATTGACTAAACTATTTATTACAAATGTTTAGTTTTTATTCTTGTAGTGTTTAAGGATATTGTATTGAAAAGAACATATTAAAATTCATCTAAAACTTAGATTCCTTACATTATTTCTATTATCATTAATATTTATATGTATGTATTAAGTTTGACTCATGAATAATAGATTTTGTAAAAACATTCTTACCTATAAAGTTTTTTAACAATATATTAATATTGTCTTTCTTACTATTATTGACCATTTTAAATTGAGACTAACTACTTTTCCTAAGTTGAGTACAAATTTATTATAATATTACAATGTTGGTACCACTTCAAAATCTATAAGAGGAAATATTTTATAAGTCTAGTTTGTTGTTTGTTCAATGATCAAATATTTTTTTATAAATTAGAGTGCAACAAATAGAAAATTTGATTTATATCAATTTATAATAAGGAATATTAAGGAAACTGAAATTCAAACATTATTACAAGTGTCCTAGCAATCTATTAAATTAAGTGTTTTAAATGATTTATATTAAATAGAATATTTGATTAGGTACCCCATTATTGTTTTAATAGACCAAGTTTAGAAGATGTTTTTAAGTGTATTATTGAATTTGATTATGCATATTAGATATGGTGAGAAGTCATGTTGGTCAAATAAAGCTTTGAAAACTTAAATATTTTATGGAAACCTAAATATTTTATGGCAATGTCATGTAATTTGTATCAACACATTATTACATTGAAATGCTAAATAATATAAAACTCCAAAACTAATATAAAGATAATATTTTATATACAACAAATATTGAAAAGTGTATCTGAATTTATATTAATAGATCCTTCAAAAAAAAATTACATTCATGAATCATATAGACTTACTCTTAAGATATTTTTTCTTGCAATGTTCTTTCTTTGGCATCCATGCCCACACTATGGTATTAATTAGAACAGAACCGAGTTCTCTGTCATCAGGATTTGGTATCCAATATTGCTCTAAACAATTTCCATTGTATTTCCCTGACACAAGCTTCCACTAGTCAAACTTTACATGAAGATTCTCATTTTCATTATCCCTAAAGATATCTAAGATGGATTTTGCCATCCAAATCATCTCTCCTGCATCCTCATTTCCTGATCTAACTAGCAACATCCTTCCTTTCTCATCATCAATCATCAGATTACATGTTGGCTTTCACTTGTTTCATTTGGATCCAACATATATTGGTTCATCTATCGCATTATCAAAATCTCCATCCATAATACTTGAGATTACATGGAGTGCATTACAATCAAAATCAATGCTTTGCATTCTCTTAGGCCAAAAATCATCAAAAGATGAATCAATTCCATCTAATGTATCAAGAACTCTTTCCCAATACACTACTTTATTTTTCCAATCCTCTGTAATAGTTGGTGAATCCTCATTCCCGATAGTGTCTTTCCACATTTTAATGTATGATGTTATCCCTTCCCTTAGTTCTTTTAAATAGACATCATTTTGTTTGGAAGCTCAGAAAGATGTCTTCCCTATGGGAATTATAAGTTGACCTTCATCATCTCCATAACTCAACTTGTTCTAACCACTTAGTATCTGTAATTGATTATTTGTACTTTAGTATTGAAACATCATTGAGTACAATAAATTGGAAGTATTGGACATTAAGATGTCCAATTAGTAAATTTGTTTCCTCCTTGGTGTATCCATTAAGGAAACTTTTGAATTCATAGACCTTGTCAATAAGTATAGGTGGAAACACTTGATTTTCTTCAATTATGTGATATGTATCCATCATTTTAGGTTAAGAATATATATCTTTAATTTTTAGGTTGAAAGACATTCTTCTGTAGTTCCATCTATATATTCATGGGTGTGCCCCATAGGTAAGAACCCAACCTCAATAGTGACGAAGACACCAAGTGTAGTTAAAAGTGATAGAAACATGAAAAGATAGCTATTCTTATTATCACTTGCTGCATTGTCCAACTGTAACAACAAATGTCAAGGAGGAGGTTTAAAATCAACATTTTGACTTTTTGATATTCCATGAGATATAAAATCATCCTTGTACACTTGACATTTTGAGTAAATAGAGGTGTCAAGTAATGCATTTGTAAGTGGGTTTCTTGAACTTCCGCTTTCATAAAGTAGATCTGTTAAATTGGCAACTAGGGCCAAACTCCATGTGGGTCGGCTTATTTATGGCAACTGATATTTTTATTGGATCCCTCTCGTCGAGAGTGAAAGATTGATCAAAGATCATCCGATTCCGATAAGTATTTATGGAGATATGAATTTATTTTGTTTATATAATTATTATCAAGCCGACCAGCGCTTATGTAGGCTCTAGAAGCCCAATCGACGTGTCTATTCATCATCCTCGTTTTGGTATAAATAGATGAGGATTTGTTATCATTTTGGATGGGTATTCTTGAGGTGATCTCCTCTCCACGTCTTGGGTTTTTGGAGAAGGAGAGAACAAAAAGAATACGCTGACCTTCAAGTCTTGAAGAAGAAGGTATTAAATGCAGTAAAGGAAAAGGTATTAAACACAGCCCTAAACTACAGCCACATGATGCCCTACCATGCTGTAAGCCACAGGCTTATATGGAAATATAATACGTTGTCCAATAGCACTTATACGTAGTCAAAAGATAGAGGCTCTAAACATTGTTATACGCCGCCAAAGAAGGAGCCTTTAACACGCTGCTTGTTGAAGCCAAAACACAATCTGATCATGCAAATCAATAGAGACCTGTTTATGTTGACGCAACCTAAGAAGAAGAACATAACTCACACATGGAGGAGCAAGTTTGTATTAGGTGCAGCCATGTTCTGATCTTAGGATGAGGATGCAGTAGTCTATGTATCGAAGCCGCAACCAAGGTATGAAATTGTAGAGAACCGTAGCCTAATCAAAGCCACAGTCAAGGTCACATATACGCTGGGTTAGCCGCAGTCATGAAGGTATCCATCCGCAGAAAATGAAAGTCCCTATCCACAGTAAATGGAGGCATTAAACACAATCCTAAATGCGGTTCATGGTGAATCTCTATACGCTGTGCATGGAAACCTGATACGTTATTCATGGAAAACTCTATACACTCATACGCAATCAATGATGACACTAATATGCAGATCAGGGCGACTCATATATGCTGTACATAATGATACTTATACGTAGATCATTGATGACATTTATATGCAGATAATGGAAGCTTATGTACTCTGTACATGATGACTCATATGCAGATCATAAAGGAATTTATACACACATCATGGAAGCTATATACATTGTACATGATATGTAATCTGTGCACATCTAAGAACAGTCTTGATGTGCTATGTCACGTTGAAAAAAAAAAGATCTCGGTATATAGATCTTAGTGACATACAACCTGTACAGTTGTGACTGAAGTATTAAATGATGCACCAATATGTCGTTCTCACCAAAGGTAAGAGACAGGATCATAATCTTAGAGTACAGTGAGGTGGAGTTATGATCTCAAGGTACTAAGATCATCTCAGCCTCTAGGAATAGTCATGGTGTATAATCCTCTCATCAAAGTAGAGCAACATTATGATGGATAAGATCATGGACATGGACAACAGCATGGTGCAGTATGCAGTAGTGCAACTAGAGGACTAGATGCAGCACGATGATAGGTATCAGTTGAACCAGAATGTCTTCAACTGGTCTCATCGTTCTAGGAGATGATCTATGCTTAGTCAAAGTGTTGACTTCTATTGTAATTGTACTATCTCTCTCTCTCTTTCTCTGCTAAACTGTGAAGATAAAAGAAGATTTGATTAAAGGGTTTCCCCACACAATGTGGGGTTTGTCCCTGGCCTGCGTCATATCTTGTGTCCTCTTGTCTTGGCTTGTCTTCTGCATTTTATATTTATGTTCTATCTGCAATTTATCGTAATGCTGATGTGATTGCTAACTGTGAAAATTTAAATAAATTGCTCTAGCATAGAACATACCTAATCTTAACAAGATCACCATACATATCCATTTGTGGGTATTCAAGGTCCCTTAAGCACTTTGCAAGGGATGTAATAGTAAATTGTGAACCCACATGTACAAATGGTAAAGAGAAATGCCCATGTGTAAGCATACTTATCAATGACAAACCTAAATTTGTTCCTACAATAGATTTTGATTTGACACATAGCCTTGGGATTGAAGTCTTTGTTTCGTCCATTTTATCATGGATAATTCTCAAATACTCCTTTGGAAACCGTCTAACATAATTATGTGGGAATGGTAGCATTATCTTCCACACATAACAATCTTGTTATGTTTGTTCAACCTACCTTGTGCCTTTTCTTCCAACTCTTTTGTAGTTTCTGACTTCATTTGTGCTTTCAACACAATACATTTACTGCATTTACTGAAGTTGGTATTCTTTGAAAATGCTACATCTCGAAATTTAGTATTCTAGATCTTGCTTATTGTTGACTGTGATATTGATGGGTAATTGAGCTTTTGAAGAGCATCATTGATCTCTTTTAACAAAGAATTTTGTGTGTAAGTCGAAGGAAGCAATCTTAAAGGAGAATATGTTCCATCTTCTTCAACTTGACGTGTTTGGTTTGGTGAAAGTTTTTAATTATCCATTACAATTTTGTGCAATATTTCTATGGATGCCTTTGTGTGAGCTCGTGCTTTTCATGTGTTGGTGTTACCATGAATAGCTTTGATCTATCCATGTTGGAAATAATGTTGGTAGTTATATAATTTTCTTTGAGGAATCTTATGTATCTTATACCAAGCTTTCTTACAAATAATATTCCCATTAAATCTCATGTCCTTTACATTTCTAGCAATATGTGGTAGGCCATGGCCATGGCTCTTTCACATGACTATGTTTGACATGAGTGAATTCAAGACAAATTCCCTAATACCATTTTTATTTATTTGTCTCATGCCCCTCGTAGCACCTGCAATGGCCTTCCTATCCACATGTTGAAGACAATCTTTTCTACAACATACACTTGCTGCCAAAATTCGAATTTCTTTCACTTCATCTATTTTTGTTTGACATTTTGCAATTTTTTTTGTATCCATAACTCATTTTATCCTGTTATATGGCCTTGTTACATGCATATCAATTGAGTTTCTATCCTTTTCATTACAAAGATATCCATCCCATTTGTTTAAGGGATTTGTGTCCTCTATAGCATCCCATATCACCATTTCCTTGGGTGGCTCCTTGAACTTTTCGTTGACCCTTAATATCACACCTTTGTTATCGACCAACTTATTTATTGGCCATCTAACCAAACAGTATATAGACTTATCCCTAATTCTTTATATCTCACAATTTCCATCTATCTCTTCCAAAAAGACACCAAATTCCATTTCACCTAGTGTTTCACCATCAACAATGTGCTCCTCATAGACATTAACTAGCATTCCTTTGGCAATGCACATGGTTGTTCCCATGCATTCATGTGTAAGACAAACCTTTGTACATATGAATCTAACCCTATCTTGGGGAATATTTATGGCATGATCATGACAGTGAGGCTCCAAATCCGATTCTGGCCAAATCTCATAAGGTTCCAATGCACCACCTAATGTATGCTCAAATCATGTTGGATGTGGTAGAGGAGCATCATGTTTTAACACCTTCTCAATTTTAACCACTATGCATCCTTTATTTACCATATTTCTATGCACTTTATGCCCAAGCTTTGTATTGAATATGGAGACCTCACCCAACTTCAATCCATGTTGCAAAAGATCTACCTTGTCTCCAATAGAAAATGTAAAAGAAACATTTGCACCTATAAAAAAATGTAAATAAGGTTAGTATTTACTCAATAAAACATTTACTATACTATCAATAATATTTAACACATGCCTAAATATTTTGATTTACCTATGTTGTGTCTCAAATATATGATCTTCCATGGATGTATGTCTCCTTCATTAACATCCTCATCAATCAAATGTGGTTGAGTGATACCAATTATCAAAATTGTAACATAACTTGCATTAACCCTTTCTCCGACATAATTAGTTCTAGAATCTACAAATTCGACCCTTCCTAGCCCAATGACCTAATCATTAATAAGGAGATCAACATAGTCCTCTTTTGCCAAAATTATATTTTCCATTGTAGCTTCTATCAATTCTGTAACAAAAATTAAATAGTAACATGTAATTAAAAGGTTGAACCATGTAAAGTGTGACTTTATATTTTCGCAAAAACACAACTTACAAAAAAGTAATATAGATGCAATAATTTAAATAGTATGGTAGTCATATTGTATGTAATGAAACATTGTTTCCCACCATCTAGTGCCTACTACCAAAAATTACTTTACATACAAATTACACAAAAAAATATATATGAAGACCGAGCAATTAGAGATGTAGATAATATCATAGGATGAAAAATATAACCTCATATCAAACCACCAAGTTCCTATTTAACTTTAGAAACGACACTTGTAGTCTTGATGCATGTGTATGAATAATGATCATAAGAAATTTGTAGAAGTTGAAGAACCAAAACATGGTCCTTTGAAAAATATAAGAAATTCCAAGATCGATGCTATATAAGATGTCTAAAATCCCCATGAGAAGGATAAATTATATTTATATTTCACTTAGTGAAGATGTTTGATGTTTGAACTTGATAATCGAAAGCCAAACTGGAGGCTTTCTTCCAAATAAAAGTTTTGGTACTGTAAGTACTAGATAATTCTCATTTTTATTCTAAAGCAAAGAAATTGCATTAGAAGAAAAATATAGTATACCTCAATAAGACATTTATTCATAAATTTCAAAATTATACAAAGCTCAAATTATTCTCCATGGATCAAATAATTATGATTGGATTATTGTGTTTGTGCCAAAAGGAAAGCTATATCGTTATCTTTCCTTCCAACTCAAGCACAAATGTAGTGCCAACAATAACATATATTTATATATGATTATTTTGCACTATCATTGATCTTCATAAATTGTTCCAAATTCAACAAAAAAGCACATAAAAAGATATCACTCTAACCATTGTGATTATTTAAACAATGTCACTCCTAGAGCATTGGTTGCATAAGTGTAATGGTGTCCAGAAGAAAGTTAGTAATCAATAGGTATCCTTATTGCATAATCACAAATGCACTGCCAAGAACAATATCAGAGCACTAACCTTGGTGAGGGTGAAATCTTGATAGTTTTCATTTTGGCACAAGAACAAAGATCTAGTGCATTCTATAATTCCTTCTAACACAAATACAAGCAAATTTTCCAACAATAATTTTTCATTGCGAAAAAAAAAAATTAACGCATGCAAGATGAAGGCAATTTAACACATTCTAACCTTCCTTCTAGCATAACAACAAACATATTTCTAATAACAACATTGCATTATGAAGGAAATATAATGTGCTAGCTTTCCTTCTATCACAAGTAGAAGCCCATTTTGAACAACAACATTGCACCTCAAATAAAAGCTAACAATCAATATCATTGCTTCTATTACAAACATAAGCATATTGCTAGAAGCAACATTACATGGTCAAATAAATCTAGCACATGCTAGATTTCCTTCTAGAAAAAACACAAGCACATTGCCAATAACAATATTATAAGGTGAATGAAATCCACCACATGCTAAATTTCCTTATAATGTAAATAGAAGCATATTAATCACAAAAACATTGTAAAGTAAAACAAATCTTACACATTCTAGAGTTTCTTCTAGTAGAAACACAATCACATTGTCAAAAACAACATTGCAGGGTGGAAGATATCTAGCATACGCTTGATTTACTTCTAGCATAAACACAAGCACATTGCCAACATAACATTGTAGGGCAAATGAAATCCATCGCGTGATATAATTCCTTTTAGCACAAACAAAAGTACATTTCCAACAATATTGCATTGAAAAAGAAATACAATGCAAGTTATATTTCATTCTAGTAGAAATACAAGCACGTTGCCAACAACAATATTGCATTGTGAAAGAAATCTATTGCATACTAGATTTTATTCTAGTACAAACACAAGTACATTTCTAACACCATTAATGCATTGCAAAATAAATTTAGTTCATGTTAAAATTCCTTCCACCATACAAAAACATATTGCCAACATCAATATTGTAGGGTAAAAGAAATTTATCTCATGCTATATTTTCTTCTATCACAAACATAAGCATATTTCAAATAACAATATAGAAAGGTGAATTAGACCTAACATGCTACTTGTATTTATATCTCAAACATAAACATGTCACCAATAACAACATTTCAAGGTGAATGAAATCTAACACATGCTAGATTTCCTTCTCTCGCAAACACAAGCACATAACAATATTGTAGGGTGAAAGAAACATACCGCATATTAGATTTACTTCTAGATCAAACAAGCATATTGCCAAAAACACCATTGCAAGGAAAATAAATCTGGTGTGTGATAGATTTCCTTCTAGCACAAACACAAACACATAACATTGTAGGGCTAAGGAATCTAGCGCATGCTATATTTTGTTATAGCAATAACCCAAACATATTACCATCAACATTCTAGGGCAAAAGAAATCTAGCACATACTAGATTTCCTTTTAGCACAATCACAAGAACATTGCCAATAACATCATTGTAAGGTGAGGGAAATGTGATACATACTATATTTCCTTCTAGCACAAACAATTGAATTGCAAACAACAACATTGCAATGCGAAAGAAATCTAGTGCACACTAGATTTCCTTCTAATGCATATACAACCACATTGTTAATAAACTCATAGAAGGGTGAAAGGAATCTAATGTATACTAGATTTTCTTCTAGCACAAAAACAAACACATTATAACATTTCTAGATAAAAGAAATCTAGCACATGGTAATATTTACTTCTAGCACAAACAAAAGCATATTGCCAACAACCACATTGTAGTGAAAACAAATCTACTGCATGCTAGATTTCTTCGAGCCAAAATAGAAGCATGTTATCAACAACAACATTGCAAGGTGAAGAAAATCTAACACATGTTAGATTTACGCATAGTACAAACACAAGAAAACAACAACATTTTTTCCAAACAAGTAGTTCAACAAGACGTGAGTAAAAAGCCCTTATAACTCCCTTTATTAGACATTGCCACTCAACATCTGGAATTTTTGAAGTACTCATAAAACCTTCAATAGATGGAAGTTGATTAGGAGATAGTCTTTTAGGCTTCCCGTGGTCAAAATGAATCAACTTTATCTGTAGAGATCTGCAAGATCCCACTCACAACTTGAGCAATAGATAAGTCCACACATGAAGTTAAAGGATCCTTTCTAAGTCTTTGAAATTCCACCATTAATTCCACATAGGAATTGTGAACAAAAGCCATCAATTACTTATTCCAAGAGGCAATAAGTTGATTCTGTGTGTCATGTTTATTTCCTCAAGTAGTTACGAAGGCTTCATTTTCAAATAGATATCGCCCTGCATTGTGGCATATAAGAAAACATACAATGATTGTCACTAGCATGTTGACTGAGAAATTCAATGGAAGGGGGGATAAGATGCAACTATATAAAAAAACCCTAGTAGTTTTTCCATTCTGGGACACATTTGTAGCAACACCAGCAATTTGAGCCAAGTTGTAAGACATATGCCTCCTATCCAACACCACACTTGTTTGTTAAGAGCCAAGGGTAATGGCAACAAGCCATTTGTCAGTAATTTCACTCCCATCTTAAACTATGCATACATCTATAGTATGCAATATTGTCGCAACACTTGAGCTACTAAATAGATTTGATATTTGAAATTTTCTCCACCATTTTTTTCAGGAAATAAACTCCTTAGAATGGAAGATGTGGGACCCATAGAGACAACATATTTCTGGCATGGAAATGATAATCCTGTTTCCTGAGTTGACAATAACACCTGTTCAACTGACATAAAAACCAACAATACAACAAAATCATGATCTTTAAATTTGTTAAATAATCATTTAATTCTCTCATCACCAGTTTCAACAACGTCTTTTGTAGATTTAGACTTCAAAGGCATACAAATAATTGTGGAATCATATGAGCCCCAAGAAAGAGTTTTGCTAACAGAAAGTGGAAGAAATTGATCTTGGAACCTCCCAGGCAATTTTTTACCTCGTAAATAATACATTTTTTCACTTCATCATCTTGAAGGTATAAAATTACTAGGGTTCAAAGACGTATTAAGGACCAAACCCAAAGGATCAAATAAATAAAGAAATCCATCAGAAACTATCAATGGAAGGTCACATAGCAGGTAACAACTCGGTAAGCCTAAGCCATAGCTAAGGGTTTGACCTCAAAGTTTCCATGGAGGATTAAGATGGAGAATGCATATTTCCTCCATACTTAGTGTCATGCGGAAAGAGTTAATCTTGCAGACAAAACCAACCTCCCTAGAAGCCTAAGACTTTCTAGTGACAAACAAAGATTGCCATGGGTGATCCCACTTATCATATATAATGTGTAATTTCTTTGCTTGGCATTGGTCTGCTATCTCTGACGGGTCAAACAAGATAAGGTTGTCATTCCCATATCTCTGAAACAATTCAGTTATTCTATTATGATCCATACAAGGCAAATATTTTGACATTTCTTGATCTATAAATGACATATATTATAGTGACTTTGCACCAAGTCACTTAGCCAAATCATTGCTTATAAATCAACAAAGTGTAATGGTGATTCTCTATTGTGAAGACCCATATGAAAATTGGTGTAATGATGATAAGACCAATGCAACTACTACTAGGATACCCACTCACCTTTCCCTTTGTCCTACAAAACACTCCCATGTGTGAAATCCTATTTTTGCCAAGTGTTTGTTTGTAAAAGGGGAAAGTAATGAATAATTTAAACTGCCAGAATAACTTTCTTTGGGGAAAACAAGATGGAAAACATGAAGCCTCATCTCCTTACCAAGCAAGTAAGACTAACTAGGCTTGATTGATATCCATGACCAAGGAACTATATTAGTGGTAAAATTTGTTGTTTTCACTATGATTGGTGATAAACCTTGAAAGACGCACGTGTTATCATCTTCAAAATGTTAACAGTTACACATCCATGGCATCTCTGATTCTTCCAACTTCTATGTCATAATCAATGTAGTTGAAGCCTTGGAGATTTTTGGATCCAATGTTCTTAGAAGAATGTGGTAGGGTTAGAAGTCACTAACAATGAAATAAAAATTGCCCTCTTTGCAATGGAGCCAGATAAGGCCCCAGGCCCAGATGGATTTACTGCCATATTCTTGTAGAACTGTTGGCAGATTGTGGAAAGAGACTTATGCATAATGGTCTGGAAATCTCAAGCTTGTCAGAAAATTTGGGGAAGCACCAACTCAGCTTTCCTGGCCCTTATTCTGAAAGAAAAAGGCGCCAATACCTTAGCCAGATTTCGTCTTATTTCCCTTTGCAATATAGGCTACAAGCTGATAACAAAAGTGATCACAAACAGACTGAAAACCATCCTTCCGTACATTATTCCTGAGAACTAGGGAGGCTTTATTCAGGGAAGGCAGATTGTGGACACTTTTATCCTCGTCCAAGAGGCGATCCACTCAAGCTTGAACCAGAAAGAGAAAGGAATGGTTATCAAACTAGACCTTGAAAGCGCTTTCGACAGGGTGAGACACAGATTTGTGTTCGATGTCCTTCACAAATTTGGTTTTGGCCTCAAATTTATCAACTGGATCAAGGCTTGTATTAGTGAGCCCTAGATTGCCCCTTTGGTGAATGGGAGGGCTACTGACTTCTTCAAAGCCTCTAGAGGGTTGAGACAAGGGTGCCCTCTCTCCCCCTTGCTCTTTGTCCTCCAAGCTTCAGTTCTCAGCTTCCTCCTAAATAAAAAGCAAGGCTGATCAAGAAATAATGGGATTGAACATCGCAAGAGGTGTCAAAAACATAAATCATGCTCTATTTGCGGATGACTCCCTTTCGCTGGGTGCAGCCTCCTTGTCCACGGCTAAAAAATTCAAAGACGTGGTGGATGATTACTGTGAAGACTCTGGAAGTATCCTTAACAAAGGAAAATGTCACATCTACTGTTGGAATTCTAATGCCAGATCGCTCCAAGATATCTCCAGCTGTTTCGGCTTCGCATCCTCCTCTTCATGGTCATCTTTCAAGTATTTGGGGCTCCCTGTTTTCCAAAAAAAGGCCCTCAGCAGAGACTGGCGCCTTTGTTGGAAAAATTTAAGTTCAAAATCCATTCTTGGGGCTTCAATTGGCTCAATCTAGATGGCAAGACAGTGCTTGTCAAAGCTGTCTTGAATAGCCTACGCATATACCAATCTGTAGTCATGATGGCCCCTATTAGCATCATAGGGAAAATGGAGGATTATATAGGGAATTTCTTCTAGAAAGGTGGCAAAGCAAATGAGAAAATAATACCTCTATTAAACTAGGACACAATATCCTTGCCCAGAATGGAAGGGGGCCTAAATTTCAAGAACATTAGTAAGCAAAATATCGCATTGGGTGCAAAACTACTATGGAGGATAATTTCCCCAAATCCGAGTTGGGCTCAGCTCGTGTTGTGGAAAAAATACTTCCGCGGGCAGAGAACACGATGTCTGGACAATCCCAAATCAATATCCGGAACGATGATCCATAAATTGAGTGCCAAAGCTTCCTCCTTAATCAACCTTCATGCACATTGGATCCCTGGAAATGGCAGGCACATCAAAATCTGGGATGACCGTATCATGGGTAGTGATCCCATATGTGAAGATCGCTCCCTGGTTCAGTTGAGAAACTGGATGGACAGAGCAGGTCTTAAAACTCTGTGGGACATATCACACTGGGAGAACGACGATTGGCAAAGTTGGATAAAACTTGAGGTGCCCCACAACCTCTCCAGAGACTACACCAACTTCCTATCCCTCTTAACAGGCAAAGATCGAATGAACAACAGGAAATCTGACACTCGGGGATGGGGCCTGACTCCTGGGCGCTACTCAGTTGCACAAGGTTATAAACAAATCTCTCTGCAAACACACATTCCTCCTGATCCGAAGCTATGACAAGGAATTTGGTCTCAGACAATGATCCCCAAGATAGACTCATTCTGCTGGCTCCTTTGTCACCAGAGAATCTTGACTAATGACAGGCTTCAGAAAAGAGGGTACATGGGGCCATCCCGCTGCTCGCTATGTGGGAATGATGAAGAAAATGCCTCCCATCTTATGCTTCGCTATAAGTTTTCTACCGAACTATGGAAATAAGCCTTAATCCCATGGAGCGTAGACTCCGCCCTCCCTAATCGCTGCTCTAATTTGTTTTCAAACTGGAAGTTAAGGTACCCGGGTAGCACTCCTCATAACGCTCACACCAAAGAAGCCTGGCTCACCCTTCCCAAATTAATCTACTGGCATATTTGGCTGGAAAGAAATCAAAGGATATTCAGAGACAAGAAGAGTGATCTCAAGATTATCTGGGTAAAAATCAAAAGCCACCTAAAAGATTGTCTGGGAGATCAGCTTGATGGGGTAGATCTAAGCGGACAAGAAGTTGTATGGGGTGCTTCCCTTGATCTCCATTTCACTGATATTGCCAGGGATCCCTCTCCTAAAAAAAAATGGAAAAGTCGCCTTGAGGCTGCAAAATTCTTCGAGTTTTGCATCAAGAAGGCAAGAAATGCCCTATTTTTTTATGGGGCAGCAAAAGGTAATCCTTGTATATCCGGTGCAGGTGGAGTAATCAAAAGTGTAGAGGGAAGAACTGAATTTAGATACGCCTGGGGAGTGGGCTTCAATACTAGCATTCAAGCCGAAGCTCTGGCTCTTCTCCAGGGTCTTAAGCAGCTCATTTCTCTGGGTATCAAAGTGGAAATCGTATTTGGGGACTCCCAGTGTATTATAAAGGCCATTGTGGACAAATCTTCTCCTTCAGATTTAAGGTTATCAAGATTGATGAGCATAATTAGATCCCTGATAAATTCCTTTCATAGTTTGAAATGTTTTCATGTAAAGAGAGACAACAATAAAGAAGCTGATGCTGAATCCAACAAAGCGGTTCTCCTCCCTCCCGGAGCCCTTATAAGAGATGGAGACGAAGGCTGGCATCCCATCCCTTAACATTTTGTTTAAAATGTTTTACTGTCTTTTATTGGAGCAGTTTGTTTGTATCTGTAAATCAGGAAAGATAGAGAAGATCTCTTGTAATATAGTTTTCAGAATTCACAAGCTCATTAGGGGGGAAGCCATTTGGTTCTTGTCCGAGGAGAAATCTGAGCTCTGCCTATTTCTATGTAACTTGAAATGAGGCATTTCTACCGAGAATCAATATATCAAACTAACTGTTTCTGTAAAAAAAAAAACATAGAGCAATACCATACCCGAATGCAGGTGACACATTATGATTTTAATGAACACATTGAAGGATGGCGACGAGGGGACGGGCCACTTGGCTGATGGCACCCCTCCCCATACCACCTTGAGGCACCTTCATGACACACTGTAGGCAGCATTCAATGCAGGTCTGAAGAGGAAAAAAGTCATTTACTGTCTGGATATGGAGGTACCTCAGTTCATTCTTTCACCATCTCCCCTGCTCCACTGCAACTGCCCGCCTCAAGCCTATGAACCCATCTCTCACACTGTAATTAGGTGTCGCTGCTAGTTAGTCTACTGTGTGGATTTTGGAAATGGGTTTCACCATTCCCATTCTGGTCTCTACATTCTAACCCCTGCTAAGAACGACCCTGCTCCAACTCACAATCCCTCTGTTAGAGCTCACTCTGTCATCATTCCTTATGTCACTGCTCCCTCTAAGCACTCAACCAGTGATTTCAGCATGGTGAGACATCGTATGAGAAGCCAAAGAGGCAGAACTCGAGGTGGTAGTTCTCGCCCTTCGACTAAGCCGCACCCTGAGCGCGCTACCTCCTCTCCTTCCCCTGAAGTGCATCATCCTCTTAGACATGGGGCAGGTAGATATCCAAGCACAAGAAGTGGGTGGGGTCTTGCTCGGTCTTTAAGTATTGTTCATGGTGATTTTGCTGTCCACTCTGCTAATTCTCCTTTGCCCCTTCATCCCACTCCCCTCTCCACCCAATTTAGGTTCTGTAGCTGCCTGAACAAGCTTGTTATTACTGCTACTATGTCCATCCTCTTCACTGAAGTCAATGCTGAGACTACCTCTCAAGTAGACAATTCCAACTTGCGGCAAGAGGTCACTCCCAGATGCAGTAATTGCAGAGACAATGGGAAGAATGTGATGGATGAAGGCTTCTTCACTCTGCATGGCAAGAACCTCGGTGGCAATCAACATGGTGAAGGGGGTAGATCTACAACCATGCGCCCCTCAGGTGGCACTGGCCACGACGGGCCAGCTTTGCATGCGGCATCTGGCAGGCTTGGTAACGCCCATCTGACGGATGAGCCACATGGTGGAGGTGGGGAGCCACACAGCAGCTTGTCAAGGGACGAGGTGGATGATTGGGCATGAGCCACATGGCGGAGGTGGGGAGCCACACGGCAGCGTATCAAGGGATGAGGCGGATGATTGGGCATGCCTAATCATTGAGGAACCCATCCCGGATGACTTCAACTAGGTCGACGTGGCTTCCAAGTGTCCGGACATGGCGGCCAAGGATATGGACGTGGCTGCGAGGGGTTTAGATGTGGCTGCCTCGTGTTACGACATGACTACCAGGTGTCTTTTGTCTGGTCTTTTTGTTTTTGTTAGTTTTGGTTGGAATGTGGTCTCCTTTTGTCTGGTCTTTTTGTTTTTGTTAGCTTTGGTTGGAATGTGGTCTCCTATCTGGACATTATGTCACAGCATTACCTCACTGTTTCTTTTGTGGTGGTCTTAAGAATTGATACCATTTTTGGTTTTTTTACTTTCTGTGGACTAGTTTTCCCAATATTGAAGTAGTCCAGATTTTGCTGAAACTCTAAGTTAAACTTGATTGAGGCTTCCTCCTCTCTATAATTTTATGTACATATTAATAAATTATCTTTATAGAAAGAAAAAAACATAAAACAATACCATAAATCATTTTTATTTATTTTTAATAATATTATTTTTACTATTTAATATGAAAAAAGTACTTAGAATTAGATTGCAATTGCAAAACCCTAAACTATGTGAAAGGCACCTCCAATTAGATTGTATCCGCACATACTAAATTATGGAAAAAGGATCACATCTTCAAGGAAATAATAATTTAATGAGTGGCATTTTTCTATTGATAATAGATTAAATTATTAAAATATAGGATTAAAATCTCTATTTGCGATACCCAATGCCAAATGCAACCTCTCAAAACAACCTAACAATCTTAATCATACAGCAAAGGCAAATAAGGCCAACGTACAATCACGAGGAAAAACATCTACATAAATGTGGAGATCATTTGAACAGTTTGGATTTGAAAAAGAGACTATAGAGGGATCATAAATAAACATAGATGATTCAAATACAGAGCGCTCAGAGGTAGTGGGATCATAAATAACAACAATCGAAAACATATATATCTGTATATATATAATCATGAATAAATAACAACAATCGAAAACATATATATCTATATATATAATCATGAATGAATATATATATTTTTGTTTAAAAATAAATAATAAATTTAAACATATCCCTGTGTAATATTAATAGCTTTTTCCGTGAGCTGATGATGATGGCTCTAGATTTTTCCATGTTAAATGAGATCCAGTCATCAATGCTATTGATGTACCTGCTCTAGAT
Organism: Pinus taeda; assembly: GCA_000404065.3. Lineage (NCBI taxonomy): Eukaryota > Viridiplantae > Streptophyta > Pinopsida > Pinales > Pinaceae > Pinus > Pinus taeda. The sequence goes on along the minus strand of APFE030914464.1, from coordinate 40,967 downwards.
TAGGTACAGTAATTCTGCTGAACCATTTAACAATATGAAGACAGGCACCAGTACGGAAAGGTATTGACAGAATTGCAAGCTAAAGTTATGCACTTAGCTTTCGAAAATTCAGGCAGTTCCACATCGTAATTTGTGTCTTAGAAGAGATACCACCCCGCTCGAGTTGCAGTTCACACAAGGCAAGCTCGAATGCATATTCTTAGGCATGTTTATCCAGAATTTTTACACACCTACTTCGCTAATTTTTATACCCCTAATAAGCTATATTGCTGCTCTCTGGATTTCAACATTGATCATCTGTACATTTCTTTGATTATCGGATTGCGATGACCCTGAGTTTTCTTGTTCTCGAAACTTGGCATATATATCCGTTTTGTAGAATTGCCTCGTTCTCAAAACAAGAATGCCAGAAACCAGAGCTCCAAAAAAGGTCACGACCGTCATAATGATAAACGAAAGCCGAAAACATTCATGCCCGGTGCAAGTACTCTCCTTACAATTATGGAGAGCAGCACACTGCTTTCTTGCTTCTTGGTCGTACAAGTATCCCGCAACTCTGACAGACAGAAGATAAGATCCCAAGGGGCTTGCCGCTGCTCCAAGATTAAGGAGAGTAGCGTAATACTTGAGACCAAAAAGCTCCGAGATAACAGCAAACAATACTGGCCACTGAGCTCCAAAACAAAGTCCAATTATGATGGATGCAACGTACAAAGAACCAGGAAGAGCGAAAGCTATGAAAAGATGCCCAATACAAGCAATAAATAAAACTATGGTCATCATCAGCGGCCTGGGAAATCTATACTTCTGGAGAAGAATTTCCGATAAAAAACCAGCAACAACACGGCCTAGAAAATTCCATATGCTAATAAGAGCTACAAAGGTGGTTATATTCTGTTGGGTGTAGCCAAGAGCTTTCCCGATCTGTCCCATGTTATCAATGGCGGTCAGAGTTGATCCAACCCCGCAAGTAGTGGCCACAAACAGGATCAGCATATCGATGCTTACTAGAGCTTGAGGAATTGTAAAGTCATCTCCTCTTTTGGGACCTTTGAACAATTTCACAATACGTGATCCAAGAGAAGATCTTTCAGTTTGGTTGTGATTATCAGTATATTCTGCGCTTCTCAGCAACATTCCTTCATTGGGGTAATGTTGGGTTTGGGCTTCCTTCTCTTCATTTACTTTCGTACGCACAATGATTTTGGCATGATCTGTAACTTCAATTTCTACGGTTGAGCTGTTGGTAGAAATCTGTTGCTGCTTCTTTTTGTCCATCTCTGCCTTAGTAACCACCACGAGAGGAAGAGAAAGGAAAACCACAATAATCGCAACTACGATTCTGTAGCCTGCAACTGAAAAATGGTCGGAGCCATTCTCAACCACGATGAGAACCATGAGAAATCCTGCCAATCCCAGAGCTATGTAAAGAAAATGGTAGAATCGCCTCAGTTCATTTTTTTCTGTGGTCTCCTTTGTGGGACGAACTATAAACATAACAATCAGAGAAACTGCACTGGGCAACAAGCCCAGCAGCAAAATCACACTAGCAGATCCACTGGCACTATTTCCATAAACAGCATGATATATCTGAGTAAACATTGCTCCACTGAGACCCACAAATCCTTTCAGAATCCCCAACACAACTCCCCGGCTCTGCGGGAAATTCTTGACACAGGTAACCATAGATCCTGTGTTGGCAAATGTCTGGGAATTAGCTCCGATGGTCATATACATATACATCTGCCATAACTTGGGCTTGGCAACTCGTCCGGTCACAGACAACCATATCATGGAATACCCACCGATATTCATGATGGCTCCCACTAAGAGAACAACCCATGGAGGACTGACTTCATTGATGAGACCTGCAACGACCCCAACATTTCCACCCAAATCCTTGAAAAATCCCAAGGTATCCAGAGTGCTCTGGTCATAGGCCAGGGCTGTTTTGATTACTTCTGAATAGATCCCAAATATGTAGGTGCCACCCGCACAGGACATAATAAGAAATGACACAAAAACCACAAACCATCTTCCCTTGGCCACTCTTTTAGCCAAATCAAACACGTCCTTTCCCTCCATCATCTTCACCACTGCAACTAACAGGAATCACTTTTGCATTAAGAATCGAATCAGGACTACCAGAACCCCCACCAGTCTATGGCAAGGCCAGTGTTCAACACACAACCTCGCTCTATTTTAAGCTCTAGGCTAAGGATAATATATACATGGCGTGACAACCCATTTGTGAGGATATTTTGATTGTCACGATACTGTTATGCGCCTACTTAAATAATAATTTAAATTGGGTATGCGAGGTGAGCCACAGCTCGGTGGAGTTTGGTAATGTGATGACAAAAACGCTTCATTTTTATCTATAGATTTTCTTGAAATCGGTTGAATATTCACGTAGCTTCCGGTTGATTTCAGATTGATATGTATGAACAGTCAGACGGATTAAAAAGATAAAACAGATTATTTGTTTAAACAGGATTAAAAAAGATAAAACGGATTTGTTTAAACATTTTATTTAGTTGGTTGCACAGTCTGCATTATTTTTCTTCCCTCAGTGGGATAAGGCGGTCGTAATTTCTCGATATCTGCGCTACCCACTCTGCACCATTCACCTAATACGCCCCACTCTCAAACTGATTCTGTTTCCATATACGACTTTGGATGAGAAAAATTTATTTAAAAAATCCAGTTGCAGATCCATATGCCGTAGTCTAACCAGCAGCCTAATTTGAAAATTATGGGAGTTTGAGGAAGATTTTGATAAAATTTGACAGGGATTTTGTAAATATAGATTAGAATTGTTAAATTTCAAGATTTTGAGTGTCTCAAGAGTTTTTGATGGTGCTGAATCTGTTTCCACTGTAAAAAAACATGATTCAAACACGGTTACTACTAGATTTTTTGAAAAAAAATTGGTCTAATTCCAACCACTTTTGAAGGTGGAGACAATTCTTCAGCTTAGACAAGGCCCAATGCCCAAATAAACAATGTACATATATTATAATTGATTAGATTTCCATATATAAATTTGAATTAAAAGAAAATTTCTCTAAAATATCAAGTTACAAATTGAATATATATTATTATTGTTATTATACTGTGGCATAAATTCATCTTAAATATGAATCTAACTTGAACTTAGAGGGGATCTAAATTAAGTTGAAATTTTTTTTTATGAGACAACAATATTTAAATGTTTTGTATAGTTAATTTTATTTTTATTTAATTTTTAGAACGCATCATACTACCTATAAAATGAGCCTCTTAGTTCAATAAAATAATTTATTTTAGAAAAATTATTCAAATATATTTCATAAATCCACAACTTACAAATTAACTTACTTCCACCTAATTTGAAACCTTAAAAAAAAAAAAAAAAAATAAAAAATAAAAATTATTTAAATATTTAATTGATTGGTTAACAAACTCCTTGAATTCCTTCATGTAGGATGGCAGTAATTTCTTTATTTTAGGGTTTTTCACTCTACATCACTTGCTATTCTGTCAAGCATGGATATTTTTTATTTTATGATTTTTAAAGTTAGAATTAATTTAAATAACACCCCACTTGCTATTATGTCAAGCATGGATATTTTTTATTTTATGATTTTTAAAATTAGAATTAATTTAAATAACAGTGAGATAATTCGCAGTTACATTGTTTTTTTATTTTATATATTAATAGTCATCCCATAAAAAATTATTTAAAAAACCAAAATAAATATTTTACTTGAATTATAACTTCCTCACAGTAAATTATATATGCTTTATATAATCCTCACAACTAAGCTAAACATGGTTACAAAGTAGTTTTTTTCATTAATTTGAAACGAAATTCTTTTAGTATTCAAAATTTTGAGGCTTAACCACTGTAACTTAGATTTCCAAAATTTTATGCTAGATTTCATCAAAATCATGTTAAATTTTCTATTCTTTTGTAAGTAAATACTTCGGTACGTTAAACTATGTTTTTTATAATCTGTTTTAATTTAAATTCAGGAAAAATATTTAAAAACTTTAAATTTGAATAGTTTAATTTTGTAAATTTTACTACTTCTAAAATTTTCAAGCCACTTAATCTATTTATACATTTTTAAAATAATATAAAAACAATTTCAGGTCAAATTGTACCCTAGAATTCAAGTGAAAAAGATATTTCCCTCGACCATTTGAAATTCTGAACCCAAAAAAACATAGATTTTAACAGTCTGAATATGTTAATTTTGACATTAAGATGGCGTTTGGGCTGCATTAAGTCGATTATCTATCGAATGACTCAAGCGTATAATATTCAAAATGAGTTGGCAGCTGAAACTTTGATCATTGCGTCAAAGTCTAAATATCATGTTGACCATTTTGTTCCTTCTTTTCCCGTCAAATTTGAAGAGAAATTGTTAAAAAAAACTAATAGTTACCGCGGATGTTTTCCGTTTTGGACTCAAAATTTAAGCAAAATTCCTTTATTTCAGATTCAAAACGTGAAATACTAAACTTGAATTTTAAAAATAGAGTTTTTAAATTGGTGTATTTGGACAATAAAATTACAGAGGAAACTCACCTTCAACTCATTCAAAATTAAGCATACAAATTTTTTTCAATTTGTAAATTAAACCATAAAGTAGTAACTAATTAAGTTTTTTTAATGAGTGATAAAAAAAATTGTTGTATTTTAATTTTCTGAGATGATTCATAAAAAATTTAATTTTGGTTTCTAATAAATTCATAATTTATTAAAAGTTGGAGATTACTATTTATAAATGTATCTAATGAATTTTAGATGAAAAATGGTTTGTTAATTTTTTTGTTTTGTTTTAATTGAAGATTTGAATTGATTCTGAAGGAGATATGTTTAACATATGCTTAGTCTTAATGTTTATCAATCACTGTAGGGTATTACACAATTTGTTAGGTTGCATTGGCTTTTAATAAATTAAAAAAGTACCACTGAGTTCCCTGCCCACCAATTTCTTAAGGATTTGAAATTATTTAATTCTAATAAGTTCCTTCATGATAAGTTCATCATTATTATTTATAGCATTCATTTATATATAAGAAAATTTTATTTAGCAAAATGGTCCATTACTTTTAATAAATTTAAAAAGATTAGTTTAGCATCCACCAATTTCCTAAAGATTTGAGATTATTCAAATTCTAATAAGTTTATCCATGATAAGTTCTTCATTATTATTTATCAGATTCATTTATACATAAAAAAATATATTACAATGTATTTTCTGGTGCAAGATTAAGATCTCCCTCAAAGTGTTTCAAGGTCACATTGTAGTGTATAAACATAGCTTTGATTTTAGTTTGTTGTTTCATTTTTTAAAATATTTATTTCATAATTACTTCATCATTATTTATTAAATAATTGATAAATAATGTGTTAATAATTATTATATAATTGTTGTTATTATTATATTTATTTATTATTATTGTTATTATTATTTTTTATTATTATTAATTTTTATATAATAGTAATAATATAATATAGTAAATTATATTATTAATGTTGTTGTTGTGTTTATTAATTATAATTAGTCATAATAATATCAATTCTTCAATATTATTCTCTAAGCATGAGCTTGATGGTGTTCTAAATGAGCTTGATCCAGTTGCAGACGAAAGAAAGAAAGAAAGAGAATAGAAAGAGTTTATTTGGGTTTATCAAACACATTTATTAATATGGTTGTGCTAATTATATGTCAATTATTTTAAGATATTTTTCTTTAATGCAATTGTATATTTCAAGAATATCCTTTACCGATAGGTTAAAAAGTTAACATGGCTTGTTGCTAATCAAATTCAGAAATATTCTAAAAATTCATCATAAATATAAAGAAAATTTCAAATCATCACCATATTATATAATGAAAATAAAAATTATAATAAAATTTTAAAATATTCCAAAAATCTACCATAAATCCAAAACTCAAAACTCGCCCATTACATAATGCTAAAAAATTATGATGATAAAATTCTAAAATATTGCAAAATCTAAAAAAAAAATCCAAATCTCACCTACTTACACAAAATAACATAAAATCATTGTTGGAACCTAAACCAAATTATGTCAGTAAAAGAAATTGCCCAAACCCTAGCGAATCATTTTTTTATGGAAGTCCCGGCCCCGTCGCCGTAGAAACTCACACTAATCTCCTTATTGCAACAGCAAAATAAACGTTCGCACTAAGACTTGATTAAATGGCCGGTGAAACGGTCAAATATAGATCAGCTAATTTGCCAAAAATAATTCAGGTAACGTGCCTGTGCATAAATTTAATGGCCAAAAACGAGATTGAAAAAGAAATCTTGGAATATTTTAAAACGCGTTGCTTTCATTACTTCGACTTCGACTTCGACCCCGAGATGGAGATTTAATATTGGCGAAGAATCCTCACGAAACTGTGTAATAACGTGTAGGGTTTAGTGTTTAAAATTGTTGTCCAGCTTTCTGGCTTGTAATAGATAAGGATAAAATTATTTCCTATACAAATCAAAATTAAAATAAAAAAATTCTCTCAAATTTGAAAATAAAATTTACTTCGGAATTTTTTAATGAATGATGAAGGATAAGGAAACTTTTTATAATCGGTCTTACTCCACATTATTTTATTGATTTTTTTTGTTTGTTAGTAATTTTTATATATATTTAATTTTTTTGTTTATTAATATTTTTTATAATATATTATTATAGTTAAACAAATAAGAATGTTAACAATATTTTATAATAACATAATTCAAAAAAAGAAAAGTTATCATTCTTATATAATAGAATCTTATTGTAATGAAGTTCATGTATGTATGTATTATTTATTTATTGAAGTTACATTTTTATGGTATTAAAGATTAAAATGTTTTGTTATGGTGAATCATTTTATTGCACAAAAGAAAGACTATTCTAATTCAAGCTATTTCTCCATTCTCTTGCTACTTGGATTTGTAAATGATAATTTACCAATCATTTAGGGGTTTGATGTATAGATCTTTCTACCTACTCCACTAGCTTGAATTTACTCCCACTTTTGCTTGCTTGCATTTATTCCTTACTCCACTTGCTTGGATTTATCAATAATACATGCTTGGATTCATCCAAATTGATCCAATGCAAGTTTGATTCCTTATTTTCATAAATTCAACATTTAATTAGTGTTCAATTTAAACATTCATTTTTATTGACAAAAAATAATGTTATTTTTGTGTTCTCTTGTAGAAATGAACATGTGTAAAAATCATTAGGCCTAAAAAAAGGATTCTAGTAACTTATATTTCTTTTATGGGAAATTCTCTTGTTGTGGTTTATAAATAGTAGTTGTTTTTCCCTTCTTTTTGAAGTGATATCCATAAAATAATAGTATATTTGAGTGTCATTAAAAAAACTCTTTGCAATTGCTTGATTTATTGGACAAATTACCTTGTAAGAAAGAAGAAGAGTTTCATTATATTTTATTTTCCTTCCAAAAAAATTGCAATTGTTTAATTTCTTACCCTGTAAGAAAAAAGAACAACCTCAGTATATCTAGGGAATGGCTTCCAAGAGATGAAATAATAATTGGTCTTATTGAATTCCCTCTATATAATTCTTATATAAACTATTAGTGAATGGTCCAATTGAATTCCCTCCATATCATTCCTATATGTTTTTACAAGTTTAAAATTTATCTTCAAAATTATCATTTTCAAGCAGCTTAGTAAATATGTTAGTCACATTTTCATTTGTACTGCAATATGTCAAGTCAATTTCTTTTTTCTATATATTTTAATATGCTTTGACCTAGCATGATACACTAGGTTAATTATAATTTTGATGGAACTATGGTTATCACGCTTAATAAGTATAAGTACTTGTTTCTCTTCTCCAACATCTTCAAGGATTCTCCTAAGCCATACTACCACATAGGTAACACTACATAATGTTTTGAACTTGACTTCTGTGGATGATAGTGAAACAGTTGTTTGCTTCTCATTGTTCCATGATATAGCTCTAGATACTATATTTAATACATATCCAAAAGAGGACCTCCTATAATTTGTATTGGCAGCCCAAATTGAATCAGTATGACATGTCAACTCGACATTTCAATCATTTGTATATTCAATTATAAAATTAATCATTCCTTGTAAATACCAAATGACCCATTTTGTAGAATTCCAATGAGTATGAATTGACTAAATACACTGCTTGAATAAACAATACCACACCTGGTTGTGGTGAGTTAATTTAAAATTTCCACCAACTGCCAATATACAAAGTACGATCAACTTCTTTTGTTATAACATCATTACTAAACTTAACATTTTGTTCCATGGAGTAGATAGTCCCTTACATTGATATATGTTAAACCTTTTGAGTAATTCCTTTACATATTCACTTTTTGTGACTAAGGTCTTAGCATTGCCTCTCCATACTAGCAGACCCAAACAATAACGCAATTGTCAAAGATCCTTCATCTCAAATACGTGTGACCATTGCACTTTGATATCTTCAATTAGCTCAGTAGCCCTCCATATTATAATTAATCCATTAACATATAAAGATATTAAATAAAAATGATAATTATCACTTGACTTGATATAAAAATTAGGGTTGATTTTAATTTTTATAAAACTTTGTTGAAAGAAGAAGGTGTTTACTTTCTCATACCGTGATCTATGTGATTATTTAAGTTCATATAATGCTTTCTTAAACTTATATATGAGATGTTCTTGACCCCTCTTAACAAATCCTTGTGGTTGAGCAAGATAGACCTCTTATTTATCTCCATTTAGAAAAGTTAATTTTACATCTGACAGATGTAGCATCCAATTGTATTTTGTGACCAATGTTACCATGATTATAGTTGTGTTCATTTTTGCTACTAGAATATATCCCGATAATATATACGTTTTTTTTGTAAGTGACCCCTTTTTTTCGGCCAAAACTCTCTATCAATTAATGAAAATATTACATTGGATATACATGAGGATCACTACTCTCTCGGCTTCCTTATGACCAAATTTGTTAGCCAAGAGAGTGATGAAAAAACTAATAAGAAATTTCCAAGGTTTACATAATAACCAGAAGAAAAAAGACTAGATAGCCCCCCCCCCAAAAAAAGAGAATCAACATACACCCAACATTCATCACATTATAATGGGGAAAATAAGGTGCACTACCAGCACTCAGAGTAGCAGGAGGACTTGGGTCTCGATGGGCATGAAATTCCACATCAACTAGGAGAGCCTCCATCTCTATGACCTCTTTGTAGAGAAGATAAATGATCAAGAATGTCCCACTATTTTTTTGCAAGTCATTAAAAAATGCAATGAATTCATTTCAATCATCGTGTCTATGTTGCCTGATTTCATCCAAAGTCATCATTACTATAACAACCTTGTGTTAAAAGTTCATGTAATAAAGTTAATAAAGGAAAAACAAGACCGAGGTCATGGGACACGTATTCCAATTTGAATGGCAGGAAAAACATCCTAGTAGGTGTCACTTTCAGTTTATTATGGCTAAGGAAATTAGAAAAGGCATTGGCAAAGGCTTTGAAAAGGAAAATGGGCATTAATTGGTATTTTATTTATGAAAATAATGGAAAATAGGAGAAAAGGAAGGTGAAAGGTCACAGGTTGCATGTGAGGAGGAAATCGAAGAAAAATTGTGCACACTTTTTAGAGCATTTTTGGAGCACTCTAGCATTGGAGAAATGAAGGAAAAGGAAGGACAAGAAAGCAAAGGAAAGAAAAGATCGAGTAAGAAATGGTTGGATCAAGCAACTACAGTGGGATTACTTACAAGTATCGAGTTGCATGTATGATTCCCTTGCTAATTTGGACATGCATGGTACATTCATGTGTGTATTTGGTTCTCTTGTTGTCATTGTCATCGGTTTTCCTAGGCGTGACCATGGTTTCAACTTTTCCTTGCCATTATTGGATAGCCATGGTGTGATGGGGTTCTTTTACTTGGCTGAGATTTGTATTGATGGATGGTCTTAGAACTAAGTGAGGTGGTTTCAAGAAATTTCCTAAGGGCCTAGGAATCCCTTGATTGGTAATGGCAGGATCACGATAAATCCTGAGTGTGGAGATGAGAAAATTCTCAACATATTGGTGAAGAAATCTGGAGGCATGCAAGCTTGCTTAGGTCCTAGTGATCCCTTGACCAGTTTTTGCAGGATTGTGATAAATCCTGGTAGTGTATGTTTATTGTTTGGGCCTAGGAATCCCTTGACCAGTAATGGGAGGATGGCGGTTAATCCTGGTTATGTCTTGTTTAAAGCCTTGGAGTCCATTTATTGGTTTTAGTGGGATTGTGGTAAAGCCTAAGGAAGCCAGGTTGTTTTTCTATGAGTCCCAAATTCATGCTTGGAATATGGCATGTGCGTGACTGGCTGAAGGAAATATTTTTCTTCAACCCAATCTATGATCGAGTGGTACGTGGGAGTCCCTGACTTGGTTGGAATTTTCATATGTTTATAATAGCTCTTTTCCTCTTATATTTCATGAGTTTTTATACTTGTTATTATGTGGCTTTGATAGTTGTTATATCATTGTTATTATTATGGTTATATGCTAGTTATAAGCATGGTTTCATAATAGGTTCTATTTATGGCTCTTGACATGTTTTGATTAGTTGATGAATGTTTAATCAATGCAGGAACTAACAAACGTTATTTCAACTATTGTGAGAGGGAATTAGGCCTTCTTGGTGATTCTCAAATAAGTATTAGACCCCTATGTTCATATATGCATTCATGGTTAGGCTTGGTTAAATCAATTCCTCGATCAAGTTTTATGTTACACCCTTAATCCTTGTGTTATTTATTATTTTGGAAAGTTTCATCAAATTCTGGGTAGTGATCTAGAGTCTAGCCATGAAAAGGTGGCACAGATGTCGCAGTTTCAAGCTCAGAACTAAGAAATTGGGATTGCGGTCACTACCTTCCAAGATTATGTATGAGACTAGAGACCTACAATCACATGGATATCTGTGTGTGCATGTGACTAGGAGTTCAGGTAACCAAAAAGGTAGTTTAACTCAGGTTATGGGCACTTGGAGTGGTTGTTTGGCTCATGGGGGTCCTATATCTCCTTAGGAAGGTTAGTAAAGTTTCATTTTGTCGATTCCACTTCCTTAATTATAATTAGGAGGTTGAGTCATGTCATAGTATCTCTTAGCTCATGTTTACCCTAGCAAGCCGATGAAAGTGGGTAAATGTGTTAGGAGGGGTTACAGGGTGGTAATAGAGCATGTTTTTGTTCTCTTTGGGTGATATTTGATACCATAGAGTGGTATCATATCGGGTGTATATTCTCTTTTTGTGATATATGATACCATAGAGTGGTAGCATTGCTTCCAGGTTCAAACACTTGGATAGGATGGGCGAAATGTGTTTGCCATGCATGCATGTCAGTTGTCTATATGATTGTATGCATGCATTGTCATTTTTGCAGTTTGTGTCATCATGATGCTAATGTTTTGGATGAGATATAGCAAGAGAAGAAGATTATTAAGGTGAGGTTGCAGTACTAGACCTTGGGGTAAGAGCAGATTGTCATACAAGTTTGTATGCTTAGAATTCAGGTATGATGGTTAATGTTTGTTATAAACATTATGGTTATGTTCTTCCCTGTCATTCTATTATAGTTATGGTTACATGTTGAACATCCTTAATGCATCAACCAAAAACTCATTAATAGATGAAACTAAAAGGGGTATTTCCTTAAAATCTAGGCACTTCCATGACTGGGTTGAGCATTGTGGGATAGTGATGGGTGTTGTTCATGTTCAATGGTGTTCGTCTCTAGGGAAACACCACAACTATCTACATCATTTCTTCTTGGTTGGATCCAAAAGTGTCCCCTCTTTCTTTTGGTTTAAGAATGATATCACTAAAGAAGAAACTATTGGATGCACTCGATGAAGCTGATTCTTCATGTAAATGGAAGCTTACTAAGTTGTTGGATAAAGTAGGGCACACTATGGATCTATATTGTGTGTATTGCCACAATCATTGATGGTCAATAGAACTAGAAACAAAGAGTTGGAAATGGCTCTTAATGAGATATTAATCTCACTTTTTGTTAGGTGTCATCACATTTCATTTTGTTGTCTACTAGGTGTGATAGACAGATAAATTTTACTTCAGTTCTACTCCATAAGTGTCGAGTTCTACTCAAACGTTTATTATTGATGTTTACAGTGTAATATATTTAACCATTTTAAATATTGAGAAGAGAAATCTATGTTCCACTTTTGTGCTTTCCATTCTTTGCCATGGTATTAGACCACCTATTTGCATAAGACTCCAAAAAGAGTTGCGCTTCAATTTTTTGTTGGGCTCGCAAAGAAGAAGTGTGAGAGGTCAAGGACAAAAAAGCAATTGTGCACCTATAAAAGAGGCTTAGTGCATCATTTTTATAGAGTATTCTATCGCACTCCCAGTATCATATCCTAAGTGTCACACTTTGTGTTGTCCATGTCAAAAGTGTTGCGAAGTGACGAAAATTGTGAAGTGTACTCACTATGACACACATACAAAAATGTCCCTAAAGAATAGATGAAGAGGTACCCTGAGAGAATTCTTGAGAGATTATCTTAAAACTCTAGTTTTCAAGACCAGCATGCTTTGCACTACTGTTGGCCCATGTCAATAGCAAGTTGCAATTTGTTGACCTAGTGTTGTTAGCATGGCTTTTGATATGAAAACTCGTGCTGAACATTTTATGGCACTCTTTCCTAAACTGAAGGAGAAGCTTTTGCTGCTATAATGTTCAAGAACAATGAGCAGGATGTTGTTAGATAGAGATATGGTAAAGCTCTCCCATTTTGAGTCCTTGATCCTAAGTTTAGGGATCTTCTCCTTGAGATGTGGACATTCCTCTCTCTTTTGTGGATCCCTAACTACCTCTCCCTTCTAATAAATCAAGTCCCTTCCATCCCCAAATGGTTTGTCATTGCTTGCCTACATTCCTATACTGAAAGTATCCCCAAATGATGCCCATCTAATTAAGGAGAAGGAGTGCTTGAATTCTCTTGTCTTGGACTTGGGAATCCACTATAAAGGAGGTATCCAACATCAAGGAAATGGTTGTATGTTTCCCTTTTTTATTCATTAATATATAAATATGGTGTTTACTTTCCATATATGTCTAAATATTTATTCATTTAGCATGATGCTCCTTGATTTATCATGTAGTTTATGTTTGAATTATAATATGTATGTTCTTGTATCTCTTGTTGTCTTTTGATCTCTCTTGTAGGTATTCAGACGAAAGGAATAGTGAGGAGGGAGCCTAGAAGCTAAGGGATCGATATCACCATTAAAGGTTGAGCACTTAGCATCAAAGTGAGGTAGGTTTCTCTCTCTCACTTTGCATTTTTCAGCATAAAATAGGAGAGTTTTGTACTAGTGTGTCCAGTTTGTTGCTAGATCCTCTCATATTACTAGAGAGATCGCTCATGTCCACATAAGGGATTTTTCTTCACAACAAAATGGTGAATCCGTTGGGGATCCTATAGCCCTTTCAACATCTTTCTTATGTTTTGTCTTTTAATCATTTTGGCCAACCATCGAATTATCAGTCATTTGGATTTTGTATAGGTCTACACTTTGAGTGATTAATACTTTAGAGTGTTAAGTCGAGATTGCTTATCGAAATTATTTTTATTTTTCCCAATATTTCTCATCCAACGCGTTTTTTACTGGAAGAGTCACTCTGCCAATGCGTTTTTCTTAATAATAGCCACATTGAAACCCCTGTCAGCACGAGTTTGACTGTAAATAGTCACGTTGATCCCTGAGAATTGATCAAATTTATGGTTTCTTTCTTAGGGTCCAATGTGGCTTGACCTTTGAGGCCTTTCCCTATCCTGTATGCTTGTATTCGTCAGTGTTTTTGACTGATTGCCTTGATTAATTTGCAAAATTTGTCTCATTGGCTTTGAAGTGAAATCTCATTAAGTTCTAGGATTTCTAGTCAATTGGTCATCACCTACTACTTGTTTGTGTCATTGGGATACTAGTCTTGTTGATTGACTAAGTGTTATTTTTATGTGGAAATCATTGAAAAACAACATTATGCATTTATTTTAGATTGTCTTTCAAAATTTACTTTTCGTAAAAATGCATTACATTAGTTGCATTAAAAAGTTTTTTTTTGACATTCATCATTGAAAATAGATTAGATATTTCAGTGATTGAAAGCTAAAGAGTGCATTAGGTGCATTAAATAATTCAAAATGAAAAGAAAAGCATAATTCATATAAGTGCATCTAAGGAAAAGTGAACATTGTTTTACTCTTGAAAACTTGCATTTTGAAAAGTGAAAATCATTTTTACTTTTTGGCGTTGCATTTGGAAAGCGAAAGTGAAAGTTAGTAGAAGGGATTTTGTTTGATACATTTTTGTTTGATGCATTATTTATTGAAAATCCTTCCTTTGATTAGTCTAGCTTTCATTGAAATGGAAATTTTTTATTTTCTCATATAGTTGCATCTTAGGCGTTTAGGTGACATTGTTTTAAGCCCCAAAACTAAAACATAATTCAAGATAAACTTTAAAATTTACTCAATTAACCTAAGGACTCTTTGAAACTTAACATAAACATTTAGAGTTCTAGGCTGCAAACGTTTCTTGGCGTCTATAAACCTAGCCGATGTCGTTATCTACCAGCATTCTATCCTGGGGGTGATATCTCATTCCATGTATGGAAGCATATAGGATCTTTCTCCAGTAACTTAGGGTATATCATAGGCACTCCACATATGGAAAGTATATGGGAACTCTCTCATTGAAAATTTATGCATTAGATAGCGCTAACATAGACTTTTGCTCCCCATATCATCATCTATATATTGGGAGACCCCACTAGGTTGTTATCCTTTAGCCACAGGTAACCGAGTCAACCGCCTTGTAAACGTGATAAATTGAACACAACATTTAGGGAGATTTTCCGCCGTATGTTAAGTCCTTGGTTCTGCCCAGGTGTATATTGCAGTTCACATATACTTGGTAAACCCTCTTGCCTTGCTTACTCCTCTTTTATTTTGTTTTTTTAATTTCTAAAATCAATTAATTGACCGTGGAATAATATCCTTCCTGTGTAAATACTCCCAGGGAAAATTTTAAGAACCCCCCCTAAATTTATAAATATAATAAATGGGCAAATCTCCATGGTATATAGGAAAAAT
>APFE030914464.1:0-24174 GCA_000404065.3 Pinus taeda | reverse complement strand
TTTATAAATATGGTATTTGGCCCATAGGATTCACTTAAATAAAACCTATTCTTTAAAATGGGCGAATGGATTCACTTAAATAAAACCTATTCTTGAAAATGGGCGAATGGAAGGTTGTAACTCCTAATTTCAAGGGCTAAATTTACCTTTTTTACCCTCTCCCTTAAATAAGGTGGGCTATTTGAGGTGATTTGTAAAAATGTACTATGATACAAAATATTCGCCCACTAAAAATTTAAAACCCCTTAATTTCGCCAAAGGGCGAACATTCGCCCCTAAAATTATCCTTGAATACTCCTTAATAGATCTTAGTTTGAGACTAATGGAAAAAATTCCTAATTCTACCAACCAAGGAAACACCTCTAATGGGAATTTTGTTCCTTTTCCTTCTTTTGGAAATGTTGGTGCTCCCTATATGGAAATGTTTGTCCCTTCCTAGATTTACCATTGGTTTTATGGTTTGGTTATTTTTGATCCCTATGGTCTTGAATGTCTAAAATACTCCTCAAATGGGCTCTCCTCCATATAAACAGTATCAGCCTATGGTTGAGCCTAAAGTTGACTCTTTGCCTTATTTGCATGTTCATTCCTCTTCCTCTTATTCCTCTCCGTCTGGTGAAATCCTGCAATTTAGTAACCAAGCTGATATGAAGAAAAAGAAAAGGAATATTAAGATGAAGAAAAATAATCAAAGGGCCAACGAAGAGACCATTGATACAGATAAAATTGTTGTTGAAAAATCTTCCAATCAACCCCGTAGAGTGAAATTCCCTTACAATATTTGTAAGGGTGACCACCTTCTTTGAGAATGTCCTAGTATTCCCAAGATATTAAAAGTGTGGTCCACAGGTTCACATCGACCTTTGTCATCAACCTCTGGAGATCATGATCATGATAAAACTTTAACTGCTGATAGTAAAACCCATGAGAAAAAAGGGTAAATTTAAATTTCCCTGTAGGTTACGTGATGGACACAATCCTATTCACCTTTGTCCTTGTATGGATGAATCCTCGAAAGTGTTGGATAACATTACAGCTTCTCAGCCTAATATTTCAATTGGTTGTCAAAAATTTCCTCTAACCCTCCACTAGTTGATCAAGATTCATCTTCAGTCAATATCATTGTCTCTGAAAGTGAATCTCATGAGTCCATTCCCAACCAACAATTGGTTGAGGAAATGGTTGACCGATTCCACCTTCAGGTGATCTTACTCTTCCCATAGAGAGTGCATCTAATACTGCTCAATTTCTTCTTGTATCTTCAGATTCCAATAAATTAGAAGGCAATCCTCCAATTCCCATGGTACATGGGGGAAATCCTCCTATTCCCATAATGCAACGGGATAGTTCTCCCATTCCCATGGCACCCCCTCCAAGTAGAATGGTCATTTCCTTTTATTGGAGTCGACTTGAAGGATATCATCTTCCTTCTTATGTGACCTTCCAGATAACGGTGTAGACTTAAAATATGGTTGTACCTAACACAGTTATATATTAAGGCACATCTATTAGTATTATGTCTGCCACTGCTTGGAAAGCTTTCGGTTCTTCGCGGCTTGTGCCTATTACCCAGAATTTGTTAGCTTTTAATAGAGGAACAAGTCAACCCTTAGCAATCCTTCCTAATTTTCCCATCACTTTGGGAGGAAAAATCGTCTATCTCAATGTCTTGGTTTTCTAAGGCCCTTTAGATTTTAATCTACTCCTTGTTCGTGACTAGTTTATGTCATGGGAGCTCTTGTCTCTTCTATCTTTAGTGTGTTGTTTTTCATGCATGAAGGAATAATTGAGATCATTGATAAAATGTCATTCATTGGTCCTAATTTAGCTGCTAGTCAACCATTTTCCCTAAATGGTCATTACACGCAAGTGGTATCTTCCCTGCCATAGGTTAATTATGTGGCAACCTATTCCATGCCCACATCAATTGATGATCTAGTCAATGATATAGTGCATCATGTACTCAAGACATTGGAACGTAATCCTTCCATTAGATCCTTTGATAGGTATCCCTTCTAGAGGCTTCTTCTCCCATTTGACGAGAACCTCGTAGCAGCCATGATCTCTTATAGTCCATGATCAAGGTCATGAGGATAGTTCTTTTACCATTTCAACTTATCTGAAATGGTCACCTAAAGGCTTCTTGCCATCTTACAAGAACCTCTCCCACTGCAAAGCTTATATGTTCCCAAGATCTTGCTTATGATTGATAATTTGTGGAATTAAAAGAACTTGAAGTAGGTGTATGTCTTTGTTTTCCTTTAAACTATTTGAGTGCTTATGTTCATTTGCTTAAACTAAAATAAAACACATAACAGTAAAACAATGCAGCAAATAAGGAAACTAGATAAGGCAACAATATAATATGGAGTTCACCCTGATATCTTGGGCTACGTCTCCTTGAGCTCTAATCAACTCGATTAGGCTCTTTGGGATTATGGCTTCAATTATTTTACAAGTGTTACACTTAACTCCATTGGTTTACAACTGAACCAATGGGCTTAGAATGCCATCTTACCCCTGGCTATCCTTGTTCTCCAGACAGGTCTAGGCTTCTCTGGACTTGACTCCTTTAGTCAGTGCTCTGAGCTTCTTGAGCTTCTGGCTTCTCTGACTCCCTCATAATTCTACATTTGTCTCTAGAACTCCTTCTCCTGTTTTCATTACACCTCAAACACTAGCCATAGCTCGATCATTCGATCTCTTGTTGTGCTGCAACTTCACTGTAGCCTCATGGCTCTTTAGAAGTATGTTGGAGCTCTCTGGCTCTATGGCTCTGCCTCCAACCTCTGGTGGATTTGCCTCTATCAAGTCTCCAACCTCTGGTGGCTCCTTTTCAACTACGGCTTTGCCTCCCAACCTCTCGTGGCTCTGCCTCTATCAACCTTCTGACTCTGAAGCTCTCTTGCTTTCTGGCTCTGCAACTTTGGTGCGCTCAGGCTCTCTGGCTCTGCAACTCTACTACACTCAAGCTCTCTGAGGAATCACCCCTTTTCCATTGCCCCCAACCTCTGTTGGCTTCTCTGTATTTCTCAAGCTCTTTGTGTTATCTCTCAGCCTCTGCGAATCCCATGCTAACTGTGTTCTCTGTGCTTTTTGTAACACATTAGTTACAATCTATCTCCATCATCGAAGACCGACTGTTTCATTACAAGAAGTAGTTTTCCATTGAAATGAACTGGCGGGCACGGGCAACCCAATCTTTTGGCCTCCTCCAGCAATCATCTCGAATTCCAACACATCATGGCAATACACAGAGAAAAACACAAAAAAAATACATTATTGGCCATTCAGCCAGACTTCAAATAATATAGAATCGCATATATATCCTTTTCAGGTTCTTAAAACATCTCTTTCATCATCCATCGTCCGATCAGTGATTGATAATCAATGGCTGACGATCATTTCGGGTGGCCCACTTGCACGGAGATTACCCGCCTGAAAAAGTGGTTTTCTCTCTCTTGCGGCATGCTACGTGTCGACTGGTATATGGAATCGAGTGAAGCCCTTCCAATACCACTTACCACCTAAAGCTCGATCGAAATACCGTTTACCATGGAACTCAAAAGGTTCGTTGTTGTATTCATAAATCTGTTGGGTCCACTGCCTAATGAGGTTTAGCGGTAAACAATGTTTAACCTCATTAATCAAGTTTTCCACTTTTAACCCTGTTCCACATATTTGATGTGATGAGCCAATCTCTAACTGCCACCTCATCTGCTACGCTGACATCACCAGAAACCTGTGACTCTATCCCAGGCTACCACATGTCCTGCTGATGTAGCCATTGACTCTTTGGCCCGCAGTTTGACTTCATTCCATGGCCCGCAGTCTTGCCTCTCCAATTTGCATCATTGATTGCATCTTGACCGTTGATTCCTTTTGATCTAACAGCTAACAATGATCATCACAATCGGCCCATCGCAAGTCTTCACACCTTTATTTATGTCCTCCCTTTGGCTTTTTGCGATGCGATAAAGCGGTAATCGCATATCACAATGCCTTAAGGCCTATGGTTAAGTCCTTCCCTTTGGCACATTTGCGATGTGATATGATATTTCCCAATTCCTTTTTGACCAATCAAACAGGGCCACATGGCCCAATCCTAGCCTACCATGTGTCAACTATGGATTGGCCCATGAGCCTATACCAAAAATCAACATTTTCAATATAGTTTTAAGGTTAATGAAATTGCCTCCTTTTCTAAGGACATTCGACAATTTTCATTTTACAATAACTTCTTCATCCGAAGTCCGTTTTAGCCCATTCAAATTGTGCCATATTCAGAATGAATAGATCTATGTAATGGGACTATTTCCAAGAGCATCCTTTGACTTTAATTTTCCTCTATGAGAAATATTTTTCCACTTAGAAGTATATTCTAGATCCATTTTGAATCACACCTTCCCACTAAAAAGATTTTGGACTCCAAAATATTGATATACCAATTTGAACAGTAACTGAGAGTATGTCACCATCTTCTTTCAGCCTCCATACACTTGCCTTGCATAGTGCCTCTGAACCAAAGCCTTTGAACATTTCCTTCTTGGATGTGCTTGTCCTCCTAGGAAGAATTATTTTTCCTCCTTGACTTCATGCAGAACTCCTGCTAAGAAGGTTACACAAGGTAGTTTGAACTTCTCTTCCCTGATCATTGAATCAAGCTGGCTCAAACAAACATGAAGTTACATCTTCTTCACAAAAATTTACGTTTGTACCTGTTACAAAAATGTTCTGTTGACATCTTGTCAAGAACAACAGAATTACAGACAATGACTAGATGGCCTAAACTCTTGCTTCATCAAAAGAAATAGATTTCACATCTTTTGAACACCTACATTTCTTTACATCTATATAAAAATGATTGACTAGATAACAAGCCAACAAAACATGCCTTTAAAAAATTGACCCTTCAAGTCAAGCATGTAGAAAAAGAACTTTAGGATTCTTTTTCAAAGATGATACACTTCATCATTATCTCCATCTTGGAGACCAAATCAACTTTTCCCAAGTCAATATTGCATGACATGCATGTTTACAACAAAGTAATCAACCCTTCAAATTTCACACATACATGTTCAAATACAAGGAAATCATCAGCATCCCTGTGTTCATGCACATCATTCTCATGCATGCATTTCATCCTTCAATTTTCGCTTAAGTACATTGTACTTTCGAAGCTGAAATGAAATATAATGTTTCATCCTTCAACTTTCACTTAAGTACACTATACTTTCGAAGCTGAAATGAACATAATTTTTCAACAATAAAGTGATTCTCCTACTCAACTTGTCCATTCACCTTCTTGGTAAAAACCTGCAACTTGCATCTCATTAACAAAGAAATGCAAATACATGTGATACATTTCTTTTCACATAAAAAGATATGCAACTTTAATTAGATATGAATTCTAACCATTTCTTACCAATCCATTTCAAAGGTGTTACCTTTGCCTGCACATCAACATCAACATGTGAATCATTTTAAAACACATCAATCATGGAATCTTTCTTTCCATTTCTGCAATTTTCTCTTTCCACCTTCTTCAAGCTTCATGGAAGCATTGTTGGATTCAAATTCCAACATTTTTCAATAATATGTCCTTGCTTATGGCAGTAAGTGCAACACATGTGCATCTCTTTAACAACATGATTTTCCTTGTCCGATGGAGCTTTGGCTTCTTGCTTCCTTTCCTTAAAAAATTTCCTGTATGTGTCCATTCCCTTCCAACATCTAGAAACATTATGGTTATCCAACCCGCAAAAGGAACATGCAATTCTTTTCCCATGCTTATATGGAAATTTATCATGCTTAACATAATCAAAAGGAATATGATTAGAACCTGATTTATACGTTTCTTTTTCACCTTTATTACCTTCATGAGGAGGTGAATCAAATGAAGAAGTGGCTCCCTTTGGAACACCATCAATCTCTTCAAGGCTTTCAGAGTTTCCACAACTCTCTGGTTCAAGTGCATGCTTATGAACACCTTATTCCTAAAAATGATGTTTCACACTATTGCATTCCCCAAGAATACAATCTTTACACTTTTGAGGTAGAAGGCTTGACATGAAACTCCTTCTTGGAACTGTTTCAATTGTCTTCATGGCAGCTTTGGAACTTTCTCCATAAGATTATCCATAGCCAAGACCGAAATACTTAGGCCTTTCCTAAACCATTATTGGCTCAACAATACCTTGTTCTTTGCCCAAGCCTTTTCCTTCATAGCCCATCTTGGACAATAACTTGGACCCTATGCCTCTGGTATGTTTTTCAAAAGAACCAACATAATCATTTTTAGAAGAATTTGAAGAAAAACTGGAATTATTTACCTCTTCTTCAAGCTGATACTTGACCAAGGCTTCCTTGGCAATAAAGAGTTGTGTCTCCAACTCATGCATCCTTTCCAGGCTCATATTTGCAAGATGAAGTTGTCTTTCCATTTCCTACAATTTGTCAGAAAGCAACGAATTCTCTTCCTTCATGTAATTCAACTGCTCTCGAAGTATGATGCTCTTCCTTCCATCCTCACACATTTCTCTCACCATATCCATCATGATGAACAAGTCTTGCTTCACGTCTTCATCAAAGAATCTTGTGATGAAGGAATAATTTGAAGACTCACTTGTAGAAGTAGTCATTATCAAAATGAACAAAAGGCCTTCAAACAAGATTAACAAAGAGCTTACTCAAGAAACCTTTTGAACAAACCTCTTGTGCTTCAAGGATTGCTTTGAGGTCCTTTGGGGTAAGAAGAATTCCTTTAGCCCTTCTTCCTTCTTGTCCTCTCCTGCACTTAGCTAATAGCAGCTTTCCCTGAACTCTGATATAACCAGCTCTGATACCACTTGATCTGAAATGGGGACCTAAAGGCTTCTTTTCAGCTTACAAGAACCTCTCCCACTCCAAAGCTTATATATTCCCAAGATCTTGCTGATGATTGATAATTTGCAGAATTAAAAGAACTTCAAGTAGGTGTATGTCTTTGTTTTCCTTTAAACTGTTTGAGTGCTTATGTTCATTTTCTTAAACTGAAATAAAACACATAATAATAAAATAGTGTAGCAAATAAGCAAACCACATAAGGCAACAATGTAATATGGAGTTCACCCTGATATCTTGGGTTACATATCCTTGAGCTCTAATCAAATCGATTAGGCTCTTTGGGATTATGGCTTCAATTCTTTTACAAGTGTTACACTTAACTACATTGGTTTACAACTGAACCAATGAGGTTAGAATGCCATCTTACCCTTGGTTGTCCTTGTTCTAGAGATAAGTCTAGGCTTCTCTAGACTTGACTCCTTCAGTTAGTGCTTTTAGCTTCTTGAGCTTCTGGCTTCCTTGACTCCCTCATAATTCTGCATTTGTCTCTGGAACTCCTTCTCCTATCTTTAGCACACCTTAGACACCAACCACAGCTCGATCATTCGATATCTTGTTGTGCTGCAACTTCACTACGGTCTCATGGCTCTTTAGAAGTCTATTGGAGCTCTCTGGCTCTGCGGCTCTGCCTTCAACCTCTGGTGGCTCTGCCTCTATCAAGCCTCCAACCTCTGGAGGCTCCTATTGAACTGCAGCTCTACCTCCTAACCTCTGGTGGCTCTGCCTCTATCAACCTTTTGGCTCTGAAGCTCTCTGGCTTTCTGTCTCTGCAACTCTGCTGCGCTTAGGGTCTCTGGCTCCGCAACTCTATTGTGCTCAAGCTCTCTGAGGAATCACCCCTTTGCCATTGCCCCCAACCTCTAGTGGCTTCTCTGGATTTCTCGAGCTCTCTGTGTTATCTCTTGACCTCTGTGAATCCCCTGTTAACTATGTTCTTTGTGCTTTTTGTAACACATCAGTTATAGTCTGCCTCCATCATTGAAGACCGACTATTTCATTACAAAAAGAAGTTTTCCATTGAAATGAACTGGTGGGCATGGGAAACCCGATCGTTTGGTCTCCTCCTGCAATCATCTCGAATTCCAACACGTCATGGAAATACACAAAGAAATGCATGAAAAACACATTATTGGCCATTCAGCCGGACCTCAACTAATATAGAGTCGCATCTATATCCCTTTTGGGTTCGTAAAACAGCTCATTCATCATCCACTGTCCGATCAGTGATCGATAATCAACAGCTGACAATCATTTCGGGTGGCTCACTTGCAAAAAGATTACCTACCTAAAAAAGTGATTTTCTCTCTCCTGCGGCGTGCTATGTGTCGATTGGTGTATGGAATCGAGTGAAGCCCTTCCAATACCACTTACCACCTGAAGCCTGCTCGAAATACCATTTACCATGACACTCAAAAGGTTCACTATTGTATTCATAAATCCATCTAGTCCGTTGCCTAATGAGGTTTAGCATTAAACAACGTTTAACCTCATTAATCATGTTTTCCACTTTTAACCCTATTCCACATCTTTGATGCCGTGAGCCATTCTCCAACTGCGACCTCATCCACTGCGCTGACATCACCAAAAACCTGTGACTCTATCCCAAGTTGCCACATGTCTTGCTAACGTAGCCATTGACTCTCTGGCTCGTAGTTTGACTTGGTTCCATGACCCGCAGTCTTGCCTCTCCAATTTGCGATCACTAATCGCATCTCGATCGTTGATTCCTTTTGATCCGATGGCTGACAATGTCATCATAATTGGCCCATCACAAGTCTTCACACCTTTGGTTGAGTCCTCCCTTTGGCTTTGCAATGCGATAAAGCGGTAATCGCATATCGCAATGCCTCAAGGCCTATGGTTAAGTCCTTCCCTTTGGCACATTTGTGATGCAATATGATATTGCCCGATTCCTTTTTGACCAATCAAACAGGGCCACGTGGCCCAATCCTGGCCTGCCACATGTCAGTTGTGGATTAGTCCATGAGCCTATATCAAAAATCAACATTTTCAATATAGTTTGGAGATGAATGAAATTGCCTCCTTTTCTAAGGATATTCGACAATTTTCATTTTACAATAACTTCTTCATCCGAAGTCATGAAGAGATCTATGTAATGAGACTATTTCCAAGAGCATCCTTTGACTTTCATTTTCCTCTGTGAGAAATATTTTTAGACTTAGAAATCTATTCTAGATCCATTTTGGATCATTAACCCCATCAAAAAATGAAATATGTGTTATGAGAACAATTCTTTTACTATGTCAACCTCACTGATAAATGAAATAGGGCCCCATGAACATAATTCTTTTACTTGTGTCAAGCTCATTAAAAAATGAAACAAGGTGTCAAAGCAGAGTTATTTTACTTGTGTCAAGCTCAGTGAAAAATGAAACAAGGTTTCATGATCATGGTTCTTTTCCTGTGTCAAGCTCATTAAAAAATGAAACATATCCCCTTCCAATTTGAGTCTTTTATTAGATCTCATAAATTTCTAGTCGATTCTTTCACTTGATCTTGTAAGTGAACCTTCATTCCATCCACCTGTTAGTGACCAGTAGTCTACCTAGGTGAATGAAATGAAGCTTGGGGGGCATGTACCTCGAATTGAGTCATTATTTTGGGGGCATGCAAACTCATCTCAAGAATAGTTTATCTTTGTTTCAAGCTTGTGTAAAAATGAAACCAAACCTATGCATATTTTGTTTCCGTTTCAAGTTTGTGTAAAAATGAAACATGCAAACTCATCTCAAGCATAGTTTATCTTTGTTTCAATCTTGTGTAAAAATGAAACCAAACCTGTGCATAGTTTGTTTCCGTTTCAAGTTTGTGTAAAAATGAAACCAAATCCAAACATAGTATTTTTTATTTACTTTTTTATTTTTTTTTTCTGATATTTCAAGCCTATGAAAAAATGAAACCATCTTCAAGTATACGCAAGCATAGTTTCCCATGTTTCAATCTTATATAAAAATGAAACCATTCCCATTTTACCTCTCATGATTGTCATTTTTATCAACCTGTTTTGCTAGATGAGCCTTGTTTTTTTCCATTGTCACCATCTCTTTGGCCAATCATATGCTTTCACTTGGTTCCCGAGTAACATCTGCGATGAGTGGTCTTATTAGCCAACCGAACTTTACATGTTTTGAGTAGTTCCATCATGATCGGAACTAGTTGCTATCTTTTTATACCACTCATTCCTCCATGAGGAGTCCTCTTTTAGCTCTTTTCAGACTCCAAAAATATGAAAATATTGTTGAGCACTTGTCTTTTCGAACTCGTAAAATTAAATGAAAAGACATCTACTCAGTATAAGTTTAAACCTTTTATGGACTGAGATAGACTAGCTACGAAAAATGAATACCTCAGTCGAACATGGCTAAGAATTTCTCTTGAATATTGTTTTCTACCTTTTTGGATTCGAGAGAATATCTATGAAAAGGGATATCTGGAGTTTTCTTTTCTGTCTCTTTTTCAAACTCTCTAAACATGAAAAAGACATTGAGTTTCCCCTTCGTCAGACTCGTAAAACTTAAACTACACAATAATTGTCACCATGACGAGACTGAGTTAATCCTTAGACTCATTAAACTTACTAGGATGTATTCATCCAAAGGATGAACTTATATGACAAGCATATGGTATCCTCTTCAAGCTTGTGATTAAAAATAAAGAGGTACTCGCTAGAAATAGCGGGGGCGGGGGAATCGAAGTAAAGTGTGTTTTGTACCTTGTATAAAAGGGAGAGTGACACTAATATGTATCTTGTGTCAGGTTTGGGATATCCTCTCTTTTCCACTTGCCTTCCTGAGATTGGGAAATATGTTTTCCTCTAATTCGATCATCCATGTTGTAACCATGACCTCTGATCCCATTTTGAGTCAAATGTTGCCAAACTCTGGAGTCGTGTCACTGATATGTTCAAGAGAATTCCTATCTGCAAAGTTAAAATTCCTATACTTAATTGACCCTCTCTGCAACAATCCTGAATCACTCCAATCATTTTGAGATATCCTATGTTTTGTGTCGATGATGTGGGAAACATTATGGCCCTCTTTCAACAAATCACTTCTTGTCGACTTCAGCTCATTATCCAAGAAGATGATTTATAAACACCCTTTCAGTACCTTAGAGCTCGCATGCCTCAATGAAAATTTCTTTGTGTTTGATGAAAGGCCTACATCATTGACCTTCGATCAAATGATTCTGCAAGTGTTTGACTTCAGCTCTCCTATTCACACTTGCATATTGTGCTAGTGTACCTTGAGGACCATCATAATTCTTGGTGGTTTCTCTCATTCCTGTTAACAGTTTACATTATTGACAGTAATAAAGTGGTTTCTCCCATGTTCGATGTCAGCACATCTATTCACATGGTTATATTCGTACTTTGGTCGGGATAGAGATGATGAACTTGGATCTTATCTCTCAAAATCGAGGTTGTGAGGCATTATTAAGTATTCATGATTATATACATGGTCCTTTTCATACGGATGGATACCTCCATGTCATAGATCCATAGACATGATCCTTTTTAGTCAGATGGATGCGTACATGTTGTGGATCCATGCACATGATCCTTTCTAGTATGATGGTTGCACCCATGTCGTGGATTCGTGTATTGTTATATGCCTATTCAGAGATGTATCATTAGGCATGTATGTATTAGAGATGTCAAATATGTATATTGTATCGTGCTTGATTTGCAAGTCTCCTAACAGTGCTTCTTCGTGTCCTTGACTTGACTTGTAAATCATTTCAACCATCACTCCATATTCTTCCTTCATGCTTTAGGGGTCATCTATTATACAATATTTTGTCGCACTCCCAGTCTCATATCCTAAGTGCCACACTTTGTGTCATCCATGTCACCAGTGTTGAAAAGTGACAAAAACTATGAAGTGTACTCACTATGAAACACATACAGAAATATCCCTGAAGAATAGAAGAAGAGTTGCCCTGAGAAAATTCTAGATAAATTTGCCTAAAACCCTAGTTTTGGGGATGAGCGCACTTTGCACTACTATTGCCCCATGCTAATAGTAGGTTGCAGTTTGTTGACCTAGCACTGTCAATGCAGCTTTTGATATGAAAACCCGAGTTGAACCTTTTCTGGTAGTCTTTCCAAAAGTGGAGGAGAATCTTTTCCTACTAGAATCTTTGAGAACATCGAGCTCGATGTTTTTGGATAGAGATATTGTCGAGCTCTCCTATTTTGAGTCCTTGATCCTACCTTTAGGGATCTTCCCCTTGAGATGTGGACCTTCATCCCTCTTTTGTGGATCCTGACTCCCTCTCATTTACTATAAATCATGTCCCTTCCATCCCCAAATGGTTCATCATTGCTTGCATGTATTCCTATACTGAAACTATGCCCAAATGTTGCCCATCTAACTAAGGAGAATGAGTGTTGGAATGGTCTTGGCTTAGACTTGGGAATCCACTACAAAGGAGGTCTCCAACATCAAGGCAATGGTTGTATGCTTCCCTTTTTTATTCATTAATATATATATAGTATATTATACTATTTAATATATGTGTTTACTTTCCATAAATGTCTAAATATTTATTCATTTAACATGATGCTCCTTGATCTATCAGGTAGTTTATGTTTGAATTATGCTATCTATGATCTTGTATCTCATGTTGTCTTTTGATCTCTCTTGCAGGTATTCGGGTGCAAGGAATAGCGAGGAGCAAGCCTGGAAGCTAAGGGATTGAGATCATCATCAAAGGTTGAGCGCTTAACATCAAACTGAGGTAAGTTTCTCTCTCTCACTTTGCATTTTTCAACATAAACTAAGAGAGTTTTACACTAGTTTATCCGGTTTGTTTCCAGAACATCTCATAGGACTAGTGAGATCACTTCTATCTATAGAAGGGATTTAGCTTCACAACAGTCATATTTCTAGCTCAGCAAAGAAGAAACCTGCGCAAACTCATAAACTTGCAAATTTGTCAAATTCTTAAAATTTATGCACCCTGTGTATTGAAGGACTACATACAATTGCGTAGTAGATCCTGTCAGAGTTGCGGACAATTGTGCAGCAGATATCATGAGAGTTGTGCACATGACAAAAGTTAAGTTTTCAAGGCTCAGCTCATCGAATTCGAATGCTCATGAAAAATGACGAACAGGTTTCAAAGAGGTCAACAGGCTTTGGGTTTAAGGTGTGAAACGACAAACTAATTTCTCGAAAGTCATTTTTAAAGCCTCCTCGTATGTCATTTTTTTTTAACAAACAAACAAAGTTGTTTATGTGAATAGTCAAATGGAATGAAAAGCCTCCACCTCCATGATTCCTCTCACTTGTTTCAAAGGTTCGAAATTTGTTTCATATGTTCATTCATGGAAAGGATTTAAAGAAGTGTTTTTTTAAAACAATGTAAAAGGTATTTTTTAATTTTTAAAGGTACTTTTATAAAAAGAAGGGTTTTTTATTTAAATTCTTTTAAAAAGGATCTCTTAAAAGGTGGATATCATCCTATTGAGAAAGAGAGATTGTTTTTTAAAGGAGGTATAGTTTGATCTAAAACTTAAAAAAATAAAAAGGGGATTTTTTTTTTTTAGAAAAAAGGGGGCGTGAAAATTTATGTTTGAAGAAATGGATTTCTCTAGTGCTTTTCCACTAACCCCGATTTTGCTTGGAAAAAATTACGAGTTTTGGTCTTTAAGAATGAGGACGTTTTTGTAGCCCAAGAGTGTTGGGATACACTTCAAACTCCCTATGTAGAGCCGACCCAAGAAGCATGGGCGGCCATGTCCAATAATCAAAGGAATGTAGCTACTAAACTCAGAAAGAAAGAGCACACGGCCAAATGTTTGATACAAAACGCAGTTGATGACTCTATTTTTGACAAGATAACCGACACATCCACAACACATGAAGATTTGGAAATCTTAAAAGATGTGTATCAAGGTAATGATACAGTGAAGACAGTTAAATTATAAACATTGAGATAACAGTTTGAAACCCTAAAAATCACTGACATAGAAAATGTGGATTGGTTCATGACTAGAGTCATGGGAATAGGGAATCATATCAAACTCATTGGTGAAACCATTTCAGATCATAAAATTGTTCAAAATTCCTTCGAAGTTTTCCCAAGAAATATGAAATGATTGTAATATCCATTTCGGAATCCAAATATTTTACAACTTTCTCAATAGAATAGTTTACTGGATCACTTCTAGCACACAAAACAAGACTCAACTTGGTAGAAGATTCCATGTAACAAGCTTTCAAAGCACAACTCTCTTTTGGTAGATGTAGAGGCAGAGGATATAGTGGTGGAAGCAAGCAAGGCAGAGGTCAAAGCAGAGGCAGATCACAACATCATCATGCAGTAGAGCACTGGAGACCTCCACAAAACCAAACTCAGAGAAGCAAACCATGAAGAAAATATAATGTCCAATGTTATTACTGCAAGAAATTTTGGCATTATGAACATGAATGCAGAAATAAATAGCCATATCAGCAAAGAGGTAGTGCCCATCTCTCCAACAAGGAAGGAGAATCCTCTAAAACAATGTTTCTTTCATGCCATCTTTTTGAAGACACTCACAACAAGGATCTTTGGTTGCTGGACAATGGTTGCATCAATCATATGATAGGTAACAAAAATCTTCTTTCTTATCTTGTTGCTTCCATAACATCAAAAATTACTCTTGGAGATCGTTTTTGCATTAAAGTTGAATGAAAAGGTATTGGCCATATTCTTACTAAATAAAATTAGTAGAAATGCATACCTGATGTTTATTATGTTCCACATCTAAAGCATAACCTCATTAGTGTAGGACAACTGATGGAATATGGTTATGATGTCATATTCCAAGGGAACACATGATATATATATGAAAAATTTCCCAATAGAAGACTGATAACAAAGGTTGAAAAGAAATAGGAAGTTTCCATTGACTCTTAGAAGTTGAAATCTCTCACAGTCTTCAGTACACAATGTGTCAAGAATAGATTAATCTCAGCTATGGCATTCTAGGTATGGCCATATCCCATTCAAGACTCTAAGTCAGCTTCACAAACAGTAAATTTTCATTGGTCTCCCTGCTACGAATGAAAAAGTTTGTAACTATGAAACTTTTGTTCTATCCAAGAATAAAAAAGATAGTTTTCCTAAAGCTTCCTTTAGAGAAAAAGAGCCTTTAGAGCTTATTCATAAAGATTTATGTGGTCCAATTCAAACACAATCCATTGGTGGTAGTCTTTATTTTCTGACATTCATTGATGATTATAGCAGGAAGATATGGGTATATTTTCTAAAAAATAAATGAGATACTTTCTCAAGATTTAAAGAGTTCAAAGCAAAAGCAGAAAAATAGAGTGGAAAGACTTTGAAAGTATTCAAATCCGAAAGAGGAAGAGAGTACACCTCCAATGACTTCAAATATTTTGTAAAGAGAAAGGAATCATAATGCAGAACACAACAAGATATACTCCACTGCAAAATGGAGTAGAAAAAAGGAAAAATCAGTCGATTATGAACATGGCCAGATGTATGCTTTGTGAGAAGAAGTTGTCAAATAATTGTTGGGTTGAAGTAGTTTCGACATTAGTGTATGCACTCAACAGATCTCCAACAACCAGTCTCCAAGATATAGTACCTCAAGAAGCATGGGATGGAAAAAAGGTAAATGTGTCACACTTTAGAATTTTTGGAGCATTTTCACATGTTCCTGAGAAACTAAGAAAGAAGATTGATGGCAGGAGTGAAAGATGTATTTTCATAGGTTATAGTGAGCATTCAAAGGCCTACAAAATTTATAATCTAGTTACTAAGAAGTTTGTTTAAAGCAGAGATATAAAATTTTTGAAAATAAACCTTGGTATGATAATGTTTATGAATCTTCAAATCAATATTTCTATCCACCACAACCACCAAGGTTGGAGGTTCAAGAAGAACCACACCATTCTGAAAATGGTACATCTTCAAGCAATGAATCCACTAGTGATTCAACATCTTCATAAGACAATAAAAAAAAAAGCATCAGAGAAATATATGAGCAGTAGCATGAGTTTGACCAGCATAAAATGTTTGCATTTCTTTCATCTCAACCAACTCATTTTGAAGAAGCAATTAAAGAAAAGCATTGGGTAGATGCAATGAACTAAGAAATTTCTACAATAGAGAAGAATTAGATTTGGGAATTAGCTAATCTCTCAAGAGACAAAACCAGAATTGGTGTAAAATCGGTATATAAGACCAAGCTGAATGAAAAAGGAAACATTGAGAAACATAAGAAAAGTTTTGTTGCCAAAGTATTCTCATAATAGTTTGGTGTCGACTATGGTGAAACCTTTGCTCCAATAGCAAGGTTAGACATTGTCATAACCATTTTGTCCACAACAGCTCAACGCAAATGGAAATTTTATCAACCAGATGTAAAATATACCTTCCTAAATGGTATATTGCAGGAAAAATGTTATGTAGAGCATCCTCCTAGTTTCGAAGTTTCAAGACAGGAGCATAAGGTATATAGATTTAATAAATATTTCTATGGTTTGAAACAAAATCCAAGAGCTTGGTACAGTTGCATTGACACCTATCTCATCAAAAGTGGTTTTTACAGACGCAGTCATGAGCCAACTTTGTATACCAAAATGCATGAAGGTAAAATTATTATTGTATGCCTTTATGTAGATGATTTTTTTTATACCGGAAATATGATGTTAGAATATTTCAAATTAGAAATGCAAACATAGTTTGATATGATAGATCTAGGAGTCATGAAATACTTCTTAGGCATTAAAATTCACCAATCTGCTAACGGAATTTTTGTTGGTCAACAAAAATATGCCACTGGTATCATCCAAAAATTCATAATGACCAATTGCAAACCTTCAGATACACCAATTTCTCAAGGAACAAAACTGAGCAAAGAAGATGTAGCACCATCAATTGATTCCACACTGTATAAAAGTCTAGTTGGTAGTTTGTTGTATCTAACTGCAACTAGACTTGAAATTATGTTCCCAGTAAGTTTTGTCTCTAGGTTTAGACAGTCACCTAAGATCACTCATTGGAAGGTTGCAAAAAGGATCTTAAGGTATATTGCATGGACAATAGACTATGGTTTGTGCTATACACATTCTAAAAATTGTTCACTTTCAGGTTATACAGACAACGATTATGCAAGGATTTTAGATGATCACAAAAGCACCTCAGGGTATGATTTTCATCTTGGAACCAATCTAATTTCATGGGCACCCAAGCACCATCCAAGAAACAATCAATCATTTCAATATCTTCTACAGAGGTAGAATATGTAGGGGCAAATTCAACAACTTGTTAAGCAGTGTGGTTGAGAAGATTATTGAAATATATTACAAATGTTTAGAAAGAGCCAAGTCCAATTTACTATGATAAGAGTTCAACAATTTCTTTATCAAAAAATCATGCTTTCCACAAAAAAATCAAGCACATTGACACACGTTTTCATTTCATCCGTGAGCTTGTCAATGATGGGGACATAGTACCTTTTTTTTGTGGTTCCAAATATCGGCTTGCAGATATCTTCACATAGCCATTGGGAAAGAATGTATTTTACTTTCAAAGAGAACAATTAGGCATTGTAAGTGTCTCTACATGTGATAGTTGAGATTAGGAGGGGATGTTGAGATATTAATCTCATTGCGAGTTAGATGTCATCACATTTCATTCTGTTGTTTACTAGGTTTCCTAGACAGATTAGTTTTACTTCAGTTCTACTACATAGGTGTCAAGTTCTACTTTAGTCATTTATTATCAATGTTTACAATGTAATCTATTTAGCCACTTTGAATATTGAGAAGGGAAATCTCTAGTCCACTTTTTCTCTTTCCATTCTTTGTCACCTCTGTATGGGAGAAGGTAGTGCCCATGGAGAGAAGAGAGACTAATATGGTACATAATGTTGTGTTTTCATCCAAGAATAGAAGCGTATATGACCCATCTTATGTCAATGTGAACAGATAGTGGGAGAAGTAGAGAGCCATAATACCAGATAGTGAAATAATCAGGGACTTAGAGAGACCTTAGATGCAAGAGAGATCGCTTAGGTTGGTCGTGGTGAGGGGACAATAGATAGTTATCTATGTGTCACAAATGAAAGGATCCTAATCAAGCGATGTAATGGAAGTCACTCTGGTGGACTTGGTTGCAAACATAGATAATGAGATATTAATCCTAAGAACATGTCAGTACTAGATGTGTGAGCTACAGTGATAAGTAGGGAGAGTGATATCATAGGCGAGTGATGGTTGTCAAACCACATCTTTTAAATAATTTTGATAGTGTGTCATATACCAGATAATGGGAATATTAGGAAAAGAGAGATAAACCCCAGCTACAATGTATGTGAAAGAAATTCTTTGGGTTCCTTATAAGAAAGTATTATTAATGCAATGAGGTCTGGAGGAGCTCGTGTGTGAAAATAAATGCAACATGAAAATAAGTATTTCATGCTTATAAAGCCCTAGAAAAATCACCGACATTTAATTGTCATGTGAGGAAATTAGGTACCTATAGATGTTTAACAGAAAGCGTTCACTGTTGATATGATGTGGTAAGACAATGCACTAGTAGTCCAGAATGCTCCTCGGCCTGTGGTGCTGCATCCATTCATGAGAAGAAGTTTCGGCTCTGGATGGAATATGGTTCCTATGTTGGAATATTCATGGTGAAAGATGCCCCTATGTAAGAGCGAAATGTAAGCAACATAGTAAATCCTTGTGGAACGACCTCGTAATAGAAAGGATGGCGATATCGTCCATGATGCATAGTAAGGCTGGGCAAGAACCAACCAATTGTCGATGTCAAGTTATAGTCACTGGACTCCAAAAGGGACAAGAAGACCGATCTTATTACTTATAAACCAACAGAGCCTGCATTCTAGGGTGCCTAGGAAAACCTCTTCCGATATGGCACAAGACTTTAAGGGATGATCTAATGGATATAGATGGAAAATGGATCGTGATGAATGGAGTAGTCTAAAGTGGTAACCCTTTAATTCTCGGGCAGTCCTTTTTATGGTGCCTTTGGGTGCTAAATATTAAGCACCATGTAATAAGCTAATCATTAAATTAATGATTTTTTATTTTGTCCATTGAATATTAGTTTATTCTCATCCTAGAGCTAAGATGGAAAGGTAGTTAACCAATTATTGGTGTTTCATATTTGTAAACTGACCACATCGATTTTCTAAAAATAGTATGATTTGGAGAACTCCTCGCTACTTTGTGCGTTATCCCATCCCAAAGTCACTTTAAACTACTTGGTGTTAGTGTATTAGGTCTATTTCTCCAGTTGGACAGGTTTCTATTCACCCATTATTATGCAGATAAGGATGTCTATTTTGTCCCCAGATGCGGTTGTCATTCGGACATTGAATGTCCCTCATGCAAACTAAAGACCTCAAGTACTGCCACCTGCAGAGCAGCGTGGCACCCCAGATCTCTATCTCTCGCAGAGGGAATGTATTAATGAGGGAAGGACAATGCCGGATGTTTGCATTAAAGAAGGACACGCTCCAACGCAGCCCGGTAATGGTTATAAGCATGGCGATCTCCTGTGCACATTTCACCTCCGGCTTTCAGTCCTCTGGCTCCAGGCTCTGGTTTAAGGTGTGTTGTGATGTTAAGCAAAGGCTTGTTATCACAGGCAAGTTCCAGGCTAGCTCAGGTTCTCTTTGGAAATATTTCGAATGCGGCAACGCTCTCCACAGAGGGATTAGTTCGGTGATTTGGGGTAAGCTGTCCAAGGCCTTTTTTTTTTGTATTGACTTTGTTGTTTCTCCGTCTCGTGTCTTCACCGTTTTTTTTCCCTGGTCTCTGGTTCAAATTGGTCACTCCCCTGCTTCAAGCCCTAGTCTCTTTGGTTTTTCAGTGTTCTCTCCTTTTCTTGTCAAAATGAAACACCAAGGCAAGCAGAACCGCTCTGGTGGATGCCATGGCAGTGGCAAGCGGCCTTTTGCCAGCCATTCGACAGACCCAGCTCACTCGCCCATTAACCTCACCTCCTCTCAAGAGGATTTGCCTCCCTCGAGCCCTGGTCGCAAGCCTGTTCCTAACAGTTCTTTCCAAACGACACATTTCAAATTTCAGAGTAACTTGAACAGGCCATTGATTACTGCTCACATTACTATTATTCTTTCGAAAGAAGAAAATCAAATCTCCCCTCTGTCTTGCATTGCGCCCAACCCTTCTCACAGCAGTGAGCACTCCATGGATGAGGGAGATCAGGAAATTAAGAAAGTGGGAGAGCTTGGTCAAGAGAATATTCAGCCAAAAAGTATCCCTCCTTTGGATGACAGTGGCCTAATTGATGTGGAAAGGGACACAGGCACCACCAGTCTTGGCCAGGCGACGGATGGCAAAGCGAATCTCAGAATTGGCAGCGCGTGTCGGGATGTTGAGAAGACTCATGGGGAGGACGCGGAAGCCGATTGACATCTGTGATTGCAATCCTCCTTTTGATCCCTAGTTTTTGCTCAGATGGCTACCTCCAGGCTTTTTGCTCTCGATCCGGCGCGGCTTCGTCAGTCTCAGGTTTTGGCCTCCCTCTCAGGAAGTGTTCGTCCTCTTACCGGATGTCTGCACAGAAACTCTGCTTATCTGTTTTCGATGTATCTCTCTCTTTCTATTAGCCTATGTTTGGGTCTAATGTCAGTTTGTTAGCTCTTTGTAACTGTTTTCCCCAGTTTCTTTTTGTAATGGGGCAGTTCTGCAACGTTGATGGCTCTCAGGCTCTGACCCCTGTAGCCTCAACTCCATGTAAAATTATTTTGAGTTACAGTTAATAGAATTTAGTTATTGCAGAGAAAAAAAAGGATGTCTATTTTGTAATTAATTAACTTAATTTAATTATCAATAATTTTTTTTTTTTACGGAAAGTAGAGATTTAACCTCCATGGAATATTTTAAAATATTCCATATAGTATACACAAATCAAAGGGTGATATTTATTTTCAAGGTAGTTATACTTTCTTTTCCCTTTTAGCTAAAATTATTAATTAATTAAAAAAAAAAGCTATATAAAATGAATTATGACCTTTTTTGGCATGTGGTATTAATATTCCATCTTATTGTAACTAGGCCTATTATAAATAAAAATGGTCATGATAAATTGGATTGAAAATATTGTTACATATTTTTTTCCAGTGGTTTTTAGTGAGACTTTTTGGAAGCTTATAAAATCTAACAGGAATTTATTGAAATCACAAGCTTAATGAGTAACCTTATTGAAATCACAAGTTTAATGAGTAACCCCTGCACAATCGAAGTGCCCAAGGGGTTTTTCACGGTGTTGAATTCATATATATAGTCAAAAAACCAATTTAAATAACACAAATCAATATTTACCTAAAATTTTTTATGATGATCAAAAGTCAAAACATTCACTAAAAACAACAACATTATTTATAATATATATATTGAATAATTATTTTATTATTTAAATAAATTATAATTTAAGTTATTTTTATGATTTTTTTTACCTCATCGATCGCACGCTAACGCTAAATCTAATGTAATCCCATCCATGCCTGTACCGGCCTGGGATTTGTGCGACGGCGCCCGGCGGGCGCGCACGAGCACGGGCGGGCGAGCATCATGCAACGGTGCAACGGGTCATCGCAGAAAATGCGACAGTCATCCGGGCAGAATTGCGGCGTTAACATATGACTACGACACTTGTGGGAAAAATTATGAGCGTTCAGGTAACTTATACTACGTTGAGCAGGGGCTTGCCTATGGCAAAGCCGACCGCCATATGAATAGTTTTGGGGCGCGTTCGTGCAGATTTGGGGATCGGCCAAGGGGCGACCGCCCCCACACTCAACCTCATGTGATGCGTATAAATACATGAGCGTGTAGCTTCATTTCAACCCATCGAACTTCGCTCTCTTCGCAAGGATTCAAAGGGAAAGTGCGCAGTTTAGAAGGGAGTTACGCATATCTCATGCGTAGTACTCCAAGAAGGTTGTACGCACGGTTTCCACACTTGGAATTATGCCGAAGGTTATGCAGTGACAGTTCTAAGGCTCGGTTTTGATGCAGATTTGACAGAGGTTACAGGTGACTTATGGGAGTGCCGTCTTTGTACAAAAGAGCATAAAACTGATGTAAAGGCAGATTCCCTATCTTGTAAAATTGGTTAAGTGTTGGCCTTGGATTCTGCCAGGCACACTTGTATTGTAAACTAATATTCTTAATAAACGGTTGGGCAGACTCACGTTGCGGGGAGTTGTCCCTCCCCTTTATACTTGTGCAATTGTTGATGTTCTTGTTTCATAATTGCGATGGTTAATGAATGAGTATGGGCTTCATTAAGTGTAAAGGATAATAACGTGTTTTACTTGGTTGTGAAAAATAAACTAAGTATCGGTTGTGAATTAGGCGTAGTCCGCACATTGATAATGAGTAATTCATGTTCTTATGAATTGTTAAAGGCGTAGTTTGTAAAGTTAATTAACAAGGAACAAGTTGTTAACTTAGGCGGTGTCGCACCCGCTCAACTTAAGAAAAAAAAGAGTTGGGGGTGTGACAGTTGGTATCAGAGCTCGGTTGAGCAGGTTGCTCGTGACAGTGGAGTCAAGGACTTGCAGGTGAAGGAAGCTAGTTTCACACAAGTGGAACAAGGGCCGGTTCATGGTTGCAGGATGCTTGGTGGAGCTGGTAAAGGTTGGAACCGGGTGTCGTAGAGTAGTGCAGGCGGTACTATGTGCTGGTCATACGATTTGGGCATTTGTCAGGTGGGAAAGTGGGACTGCGTGTGGGCAGGTGTACACGGTTTGGGCGCTTGAACGAAGTACGAACCAGGGGAAGACGAAGAACAAGGCATGGCAAGTTTGGAAGAATGTAAAGGGAGGCTCTTGCTTACCTTATACAGGTTGAAGCGGTTGAAAAAGGAGAATCCCCGCATTCGTGAGAAGCTTGCAGTCTTGGAAAAGAATGTTGAAGATGAGCTTCTTCAACTTGGTTGGACAATGGAGCAAGTTGAGGTTGCAGATTGTGCTACCAAGGAAGAGGAAGTCTTGATGACCGATGATGTTGCAGACATGATCATGATGGAGGATGAACTTGAGATTGATCAAGTTGGACCAAGATCGTGCAGTTTGCAGACATGTATGGATGAGGGTACTCTCATGGAGGGACCTCATGATCATGATGATGATGTCAGTACTATTGATACATGTGTTTCATTTGAACATTTGGTAGATGGACCGTGTGCAGGGAAGGGCAAAGTTAGTTTGCCGATGCTAGGGAGCATCTTACCATGGATGGTTATGATGAGACCTTGTATGGAGAAGCAAGGATTGTTCATTGTTGCAGGACTTGTTGGGGTTGTTTGTGACCTTATGGTAGAAGGTACAAAGGCCCGTGACAAGGGTGGAACTTGATGATCATTGTGGATGAGTGGGTCATGCTTTAGCCACATGGCTAAGTGCCCGGCATGACTCATGGACAGATTGGAAGGCACACACTTGAGTTGCTTTGGTGGACTTCTCATGGCCGAGACCAAGAGAAAGTCTTGGTGGACACTTTGGTGGAGGAGCTATGATGGAGAGACTCATGTGATGATGATGCTTGGGTGGACTTCTCATGGCCGAGACCAAGAGATAGTCTTGGTGGACACTTAGGTGGAGGAGCTATGATGGAGGAAACTCATGACATGATGATATGGTTGGGTGACCGAGTTCACTAGACCGAAGATGGCAGCTTGGATAGGGATGACCGATGGTTGTGATGGGTCTACCTGGTTGGACTACATGGGCAACTTAGTCATGGACATCAGGTTGGAGACATGGAGCATGGCAGTCTTATGCAGGGACATTGTGCATGAGCACTTGTAGAGGTGTCACTTATGGGCATCCAATGAGGAGTGCCAAGGCATGTATGTTGTGCAGATGGATTTGCTAGTGTGACATGGAGACTTATTACTTATGAGCCGATGGAGAGGTTGTGCACTCTTGTACAACAAGGCCATGGACTTGGATGGAGTTGTGAGCAAACCATGGGGCATTCTTACTACATGGAGAGCTGAGGCATCTTGCAGAGACCTTTGGGCCGAGACTTGTATGCTTGCTAGAGTGTTGGTTGGGGATGGCTTATGGAGCTCATGATGACATGAGATTGTTTTGACCTTGGGGACTTCATATATGGTGGACTTAGAGGATCTGATGCATTGAGGAGCTAAGGTCAGAGACTTTGATGCAGGATGGGGTGCATACTTTCAAGTACATGTATGGGAATGGCTTGAAAGAGTTACTTGATGTGGAGGATCGATATGAGA
>APFE030914461.1:17523-42567 GCA_000404065.3 Pinus taeda | reverse complement strand
TATTATATTTTTTATATTTTGATACGTATATGTGAACAAAAACATGTATAATAAGGAATTAGATATAAAAAAACATAAAAAAAGATAGATTGAACCATATAACAACAATCATCTAGAAGTTATAATCTTCATCAACCACGTCCACAAGTTAGTAACGTAGTAAGATACAACATATTGAGTCTCCTGTTTCATCAATCTTAAAGTTTCAAGGTTTCAAAATTCAATATATAACATTTATGATCGTTGATCACCAAAGTTGTACTTGTAAGCTAAGTGTAACCA
Source organism: Pinus taeda (assembly GCA_000404065.3). Taxonomy (NCBI): domain Eukaryota; kingdom Viridiplantae; phylum Streptophyta; class Pinopsida; order Pinales; family Pinaceae; genus Pinus; species Pinus taeda. The sequence goes on along the minus strand of APFE030914461.1, from coordinate 42,285 downwards.
CCACAACAAATAATATCTAACATTAAATGAAATGCTATAAAATGAAATGAAATGAAACAACTTTCAACTTTCATGAAGCATTATATTCATAATTGATTACTAATGAGTTATAATTGCCAACTTCAATCTTAAATTGTCTTATATTGTTTAAAAAAATATCATAATAAATATCAAAGAGTCAATAGTTATAAAAACTACTAGAAACTAGAAAAGAGAAGTAAACTTGTTATCTATTTCTTATGCTTGGGCGTCTTGCCACCACGAGAAATGTCTAATTTTTTATTCTTGTTGGAAAATTAGGATCTTTGTCATTAATATCACCCTCTAAGCATTAATATCCAGAGGTATCTTTGTCATTACCTCTGTATCTGTATAGGGATCTCTGTCATTAATATCACCCTCTAAGCATTAACATAAGATAGAAAAAGCATAGCATGTCAAGTCAAGATTTTGTTTGAGTGATGCGTACATTTTTAGGAAGGTCATGATAGAGGAGTTCAACAACCAATGTCACTAACATCAAGGTACATAGAGGGATTGGTGCTCTTGATTAAATACGAGTTCCATACCCTAATACATGACAAAATTCAGTGGAAACATTGTAATCCCCCAATCCCGAAATCCTAAAAAACTGATAAGTCTGCTGGATTTTGAATGAAATCTAAAATTCTACTTTCTCCATATGAAATCCAATGAGGCCGGAACCATTCTCAAACATCCTGAGTCATTTCATGGCAATGTTAAAAATTTAAGTAAAAGGATGAAAATGAAGATTAAAGAGAATGCCACTTTTACTTTAAGAATTTAACATTACCATGAATAGCATATCAATAGTAGGGACATAAACTTGATCCTGAGTCGCTTCCGCTCGGAGCGTGGATTGGGAGCGGGATCGGGGGAGGGGCTCCCTCGCAACTGAGCCGGTATATCTGTCTTCAACTGAGAGGTACTACTGCTGAGGGCATTCTCTGTTGGGTGAGCCATTTCTGGCACCCAGGGTGTATTCTGAAACTGCATAATAATAAAACCCTTTGAATAGTTGCACCGGTTTTCGTGCATTGGGTTTTTCTAGGAACATTAGTTCAAAAACAACATTGTCATCTGTGTGCTTGTTTACTTTCAGTTGTTGATCTATATATGTTGATACTGTGCTTGTATTTATTTTTAGTATTTACATGGTAAATAACTAGTTAAGTAACTGACCAAGTAGGAAGAAATAAATTAGATAGCATAGGAAGAATTTGTAACCGGTTAAACTTAGAAATTCCACAAGTGTATTATTACAAACTCTGTTGGTTGATGTAGCTCAATCAAGTGTTCTAGCCTTAGGTGGTATTATTGAGGCTAGGAACACAAGAGCAGAAAATATCTCCGAGCCCAAGTTATTCTTTTGAATGTAAATGTCTTAATTAAATTAATTAATCAATTTTAACACGGTCTAGATTAATTAATTAGTCATAATTGAAACATGGTCTATTTTCTTCTAGATGTTGAAGTTTCTAAGTCTTCCAATTAGAAACCCTCCATATACTTTACTGATTTATTCCTACCTACTTGTTCTGTTAATTAACAAGTTATTTACCATGTAAATACTAAAAATAAATACAAGTGCATGCTCAACACATTATAGATCATCAACTGAAGGAAACAAAAACAAGCACACAAATGAGACCGCTATTTTTGGAATAATGTCCCTGGAGAAACCCAATGTAGGAAAACCAATGCAGCTATCTGAGGGTTTTATTATTAAGTAGTTTATTTATGAGTACACTAGGTGCCAAACTGGTAAACCCGACAGAGATAAAAAATCTCGCTGCAATACCTCTCTTTGGAAACAGGTCTTCAGAAAGCCTGCTCCATGAAATCCCTCTCCATCACAATCTAAAGCTGACCGTCAGCCTTGCTGGCGTTTGCGTCAGCTTGAAAACCTCTGTGTTAGCCTACTGTGTGTCCTGAAGCCTTTGTGTGGATGACGCAGGCTCTTCTGGCTCTGTGTAGTCTCTACTGCCTCTGTGTGGCTCCCGTTGGCTCTGCGTCTGCCTCTCTCCGCTTCTGCGCTAGTCTCTCGGCACTGTCCCTGCCTCTCTGCCTCGTATTCACTGCCCCTCGGTGCAATTGATCACTAATTCTATCGCTCTTAGCAAACGCCGCTCTATAGAATAGAATGATTGGTCACTCTGGTGTATTCTCCAATTGACCCTTAAGCTTCCTTTTATACTTTTCTCGTTGACAAATCAACGACCGAGATTAAGTCCCTAATCGACGACTAAGATTAGATCTGGCTTGATCCATGTCTTTTGGCCGATTCTAACACAGTTTTCTACTAATTCACATTAATATTTTAATTTCCCTAGGTTTAGACTTAGGGACTCCATGAAAAATATTAATTATTTTAATATTTCCCTAACTATTTAGAATCTGCCCAAACCCTTTTTGTGTATTGGAGATCTCATGTGCCCTAACCTCTCCACCAAATTTCATGGCTAGAGCACATCCGATGCTACCCCAAATCATCACTTCCCCTTAGCGAGGATTGTGCTCTAGCAATACTTCTTATTTAGTATCACCCTGATCATCTGGCATCGGTCCCTGTGTTGATGCTAGTCCTCCTGCCCATCATCCTCTGCACTGCTTCATCTTGTACTGCTGTCCATAGCTCTGCCACTGCCATTGTTGCATTTGTACAACAGCTCCCTCTTCATTCGTGCTGCTGCCCATGGCCCTGCCACTGCCATTGTTGCGTCCGCACTGCATCTCCTCTCATCATGCTGCCCATAGCACTACCACTGCTAACAGCTGCACTGCAACTCAGTTACTGAGAAGTAAGTAACTAATCTCCCAGCTCTAACCTCTCTGTCAGGCTAGAGTACTCCTGATGTTGAAGCTCTCTCTGCCACTGACAAGTGATCCCTCTCTAACCTCTGTGCTGCTGCAACAACTCACGGCATCTGTAATATTCCTAATTAGCCATGGCTAATTGGAATATTCGATTTTTCCCAATTTTTGCCTTCTATAGTTACTTGTAAATAAAAAAGCGAGGATGGGGGGCATAACTCACTTTAAGAATAAAAAGTCACTTCCTAGTAGCACAACGTTGTGACTTAAAGAGGAGCCAAGGGGGACACAGAAATAGGGCCCACGCAGACACATGGAGGGACTGCGCAGGAGGAAAGAACACGTGGCAAGAGGGGAATCACGCAGGAGGAGGTGAGCCTAGGGATTGTGAGAGGCAGAGGCTATAAAATAGAGAGGAGCCCCCTCATTTTGGATCATTCAGTTATGTGCATTTTGAGCTAGTCGTTTCGACTTCTGAACAGGCTCGCTGTTTAGCTGGTCTGCAGCACTGTTTAGTTCATTGAGTGTCTCCGTTCGGAGATCTCACCCTTAGCCCCGGGGGACTTCGAGTGCCTGCTTGGACAAGGTATTTCCATTGGTATTTCAGCAGTAGTTTTATCAGCATTTCAGCAGCAGTTTCATCAGCATTTTGGAGGATTGTGCAGCACTTGGAGAGGGACGCAGTTCTTTTTGGTTGTAGTGCTAGATTGGGGTTTTGCAGGTGGATTTACGCTGGGAGATTGAGCAGGGGTCCAGCTCTTGTCTCATTGGAGGATTTTTGGCAAGGTTTTAGGTAGTGTTTCAGGCAGATTTTAGAGGGGGTTTCTTCAGTGGCAACGCAGGGCATTGAGGAACTGCGCAAAACTCCAAGAGGGCGTTTTTCAAGGGTCGGCCATTCCAGGAAAGCTTTCTGGGTTTTTCTGGGTTTCTTGATTGGAGCCCGAATCCAGAGTTTCAGCTTTTTCCGAGGAGGGGAGCGGCCCCAAATCATCAGTTATTTTCTAGTAGCAACAATAGCATCCACGCAAAGAGGCCATTCTTGTCATTCTGAGAGTATTTCTTCACTTGCCTTGTGCAAGTCGAGGTGCCATCTGTCTAGTCACCTCTTGTACTCATTTTATTGCTCAGTATAATAAAATGGATTAGCATTTCTCGCTGCATTTCTTGTGTATCTGCTTATATTTCTAGTTTACATTATTATATGATGTTCCATTGTGATTTTATCACTTCTGGGTTATTATATCATCTGCACATATTTGGTTGGAGTTTTTGCTGGGGTTTGAGGAATATTTTGGTTTAGGAATATTACAGTAAACCATCACAACTTCCTGCATACTAGAGTAGAATGTTAGGGGATAAATAGCAAATTATCCACTCTTGGATCTAGTTCTTCTCTAGCCTCTAAATTAACCTCTAGAGAAAATGGCCTTCTCACCTCTTCAATCGATAAAGGAGAATCCTATGAACTAGAAGATTTCACATCCTCATCAAGCCTCACATCTTGGCTCACCAAAATCTTCCACTATGTTGGAATTTCAATCATGTAAGCCATAGAAGTCTCACTATATCCAACAACACAAGATGCTATCACAACATTTTGAACCTCCAAAGAACATTGGCCGCCTATAAATATGAAGGAACATAACTCTAGATCATAAGCCACCTACCTAACTCCATCATCCCTTGAGTTAGCATCATGGGCCAAAATTATCAACAACCTATAATCATGAGTATCTCACCCTTGCACCTCAACAGTTTGACAACAAAAGCAACAACCTTAACACAATCAACTCTCTTTCGAAGAGAACCCTGAAGCAAGATTAACATCAACGTCAACTCCCTCTCCCTAAGAGAATCTAGCAACCCTATCCATGTACTCTACAATGCTCCTATCAACCTCAAGCATAGGATCAATCACTAATTTCACGATAGGCCCTGAATTCGTCTCCATAGCATTCTGTTATACATGCTCTACATGTGCCTCCTTAAAGTCCAATTTCTCACTAGAATGCACAAGAGCCATGGGATCAACAAGCAACCTATAAAGGCCACAAACTCACACACTTCTATCTAAAGTCCTCAATTACAATCACTAATAATGCATTGTTGTCCCTTAAATTCAACTTTGCATTGATGATCTGCCAAACAAGAAATTGAAAGAAGATTTTTCTTCAACCCAAGAACAAACAAAACATCGGTCAACTCAAGAACATCATCTAATGGCATCTGAAAGGAATGGAGCCAAATCCTTTTGCAAAATATGTAGTGTCATCACCCAACTCCATGCACTCCCCCCCACTTGCTCCAAAATCCTATTGAAAGATTTCCTATCATAAGTTATAGGTCTCAATGCCCCATTGTCCATATACCAACCAACAATTGACATAGTGCTAGAAGATAGACAAGAGACCATGGAGAAGGCAATCTCAAACCAACATGATCCCTCATCCTATCTTGCTACAGTACCTGTTGTAATCTGCTTGGCCTTTCCCTTCTTCTCTAGACACTCGCTAGCATAATGTCCCATATGGTGATAGCTAAAACATTTTACCTTACTCAAGTCTTCCTTTCCTATACTTGGATCTTCCTTCTTACCTTTCTCAATCCCTTTCTTGCTTCCTCCTCCCAACGAAAGCTACTTCTTCTACATCCTTTTGATGCATTTAATAGAACATGGCCTCTTCCTACACAAGGTTATCTCTAAGCTATACACAATCTGGCAAAGTCTTGTGAGCACAAACACCTTGGACAAAAGGCATCCAAATGGAACAAGTCCACTCAAAGCAATTGGACAGCAACTACTTATCCTCCACCTTTATCTCTATGGCAAACATCTAATCTCTCAGCTCTTTGACCTTTGTAAGATCACCACTGTATTTGTCTTACCCGTGCAAATGGCTGAAAGCTTGTTCCTCAACAGCATTTGCTAAGAAACACAAGTGCTTTGAAATAAAGCAACCAAAGCAAAAAACATATCCTTACTAGTCATCTTCTCTACAATGTGAGGGTTGAGGTGATTCTTCACCAAATCAAGGATGATTCACCTTGCCTCGGCCTCCTTGTTATGGACAGCCAACTTCATCAAATCGATAAGAGCAGCTATCACTTTCTCAACATGCCCCCAAATCTCACTTCCACCAAAACTATTTGCATCTTGAACTTCCAAGATATCAAATTGGAAGGTCCATCCAGCCTATCACACTCTCTAAGACCATGAGTATACATTCTGCAAATCTGAAGCACAGCTCAAAGCAAACATCAGCAACAAATGAGTAGAACAACCCTTCAAGTCTTTGAGTGCTTCTCCCAATCAACTTAGGATATCACACCCAACAGCCTGTCAATAAGTCGAGCACCACTCCCAGGTACAATCCAGCTAAAATATCCAACTCCCTCTTCACCAAGAGAGCAATTTCAGCCAAGAATCAAGATAGCTCTGATACCTCACAGTTTTATTGTCCTTGATAAGATGAATCAGTTCTGGCTCAATATTTAGGGTGATTAACCTGAGGGCTTCATCCTTTTTCAGACATATGAGGTCATAGTTGTCATTGTCAACTGGAGGTGGAGGTTTTGTCAAATACATCCGTAAATCCTTACTTCAAAGAAGGGCAGTAATTTGGTCTGCTCAAACATGACAATTAGCCTAACTAACAGGGCAATAGACCATTTTGAGTCCATCAGGTTCCAAAACCAGCAAAAGAAGAAACTCTGTAAAGTCTTCAAATAGAATTGCCTTGATAGACCCAAGAAAAGAGATGCGCCAGCAACGTTTGGAATATAAATCTGCTACAAAAAAGCAATGTGTGCTGGTTGTAAAATACGGTTTTAAACCCCTGGAAGGTACCAGCAACTTCTGGAAAGTAAATCTGCAGCAAAAGGGGAGAGTGTGCTGGTTGTAAGAGAGTTTGAAACCCTATGAAGCACCAAAAAAGGGGCTTTAAAACAGTGATTGAATTTTGTGAGATCCACACCCACTCGAATACCATGTTATGATTCACAATTGTTGGCCAAAATTATTGAATAGAACCAAAACCAACCCAAATCCTGCAATGAAGAAAAAGATAAACAGCACGAGTGCAGCCCTAGAGAAAAATAAATCCTAGACCAAGAGTGTTGAAACCAAGAACAAAACAAGAATGCACAATGCTTCACAAGTTCACAGTGCCCTTAGGCTACATCACTTGTGTAACAATGAATGAAAGATCAGAATGTGTGGAAATATAAATAAGGGTTGTGTATTTATACACAACTAAAGGGTAGGGCACTTTTGCCAAGGAGGCATTATGAGCCAACATTGAGTTGACCAGATCAGCCCTAGCAAAAACCTAGAAATATATAATATAAAATTACATATAATATCAGCTGTGGACAAATAACATGCTTGATTTCAATGGAAAAGCCCTTTTAGCTTGTATGTTACTGCATGTTTGTGTATTACCTTTGTCTTAGACCAGCTTGTACTACATTTCTAAGATGTAGATAGCATGTTCCCTACTTTGCAAAAGAAAATTGTATTCATTTTTGGCATCTATGATTCATAAGTTTGTGCATTGTATAATACATTTTCTGGTGTCATGTGTAGTTTCTTTTCACACTTGATGAATCGTATCCTTTACAATAAACAATTGCAGTCTAATTATTAGTCAGTAATATGCGCAAACCATACTAGGAAATTTAGAAACATGAAAAATTTTCATTGGGAAGAATGGATCGGGAAAATAAATTGTCCATCGCACCAAAAACAACCTGTATCATTTATACAGAGTACAAACGCATTAATCTTGGATAGACTCGCCTAACATAAAATAATAAAGCATAAAAAAAACCATAATTGTGAACTTAAACTTAGAGAATATTAAATCTGACCTTGATAGTAGTCGTCAACTGCTTGTAAGGAACTGGAAACTGAGCAATATTACTCATATTTTTTCACTTTGCACCCTCTGCACCCAATGAAATTGAAGGACCAAAATTTTAGCATCATGCTTTGCCGTCACCAATTATAGATGCACCTAAGCCTCTCAACCATAAGTACTCAAAAGCAACGAAATACGTTTGAACCATAGAGTTGAATTGGTAAGTATAAAAACTACTAGGATATATAATGAGTTCAAGAAACCCATTTTAGCATTTGACAAAAGGATACATAACGATTGAGCAACAACTGTTTTTGAGACTAGAACCCTGAATTCATGGACATCAACATTCATATGTCACTCACAAGTCACGAATATGATGACAAAGTTTCCATGTAATAGAGAACTTTCTTGCATCCATCTGAGGTTAGCCATGCGTCACCCCTTGCATTTAACTATCCTCGTGATTTAGCGTCACCCAAAAACATTCCTAAAAGGCATCAAAAATGTTCCAAGTGCACGGAGATCGTCCGGGCATCCCAACCATTGCTCAAAATTCTTCACTTTTCAATTTTACTTAAAACAAGAAAAGTTGCCTAACATCAATGCTACCCATCAAATTTGATGTTCAATCTCATGCTGTTATTGTCTTTTTCTGTTTATATATATTTCTGGTCACTTAAAATGTGTTTTCTATATTTACATCTTTAATAGATATCTTTTGTTGTCAGCTTACCCCATCTCTTGAAAAATGGTGGCTGGTGGATGGCATATGGGAACCTCCTTCTCCCATTGGCAAACTTGGGGAGACCCAAAAAGTTAACAATGAAGGCCTTTTTGGCTATAGATTCTGTTTCAGTTAGTCTATATATGATGTTGCTTAATGTAGAATCTTCATGTTGCTTAGGAATGAGATATAAGAGTTTCAAGTTGATCTTTCTTACTTTTTAATTACCAATTAAGCGCTACAATGCATGAATTACAAGGTCAGCTTCTATTTGGATATTACGAGTGTATAATTTGCTCCATTGTCTTCGAAACAATATTTGATTGCCCAATAATTCTTCCATTCTTTGCAACATCATAATGACGCGAGTATCAAGTGATTAAAAAGGTGGTACCTTTAGAAGCCATACATTACATATTTTACTGGCATGCAGTGTATGAAAAGCATTGGAACAAAACGAGGCTAATGAGAACTCATACAGTCTACATGGCTCGGGACCGGTTCCAAAACGAATGGATCAAATTTGACTGAGTCGAACTCAGTCAAATGTGATCAAATTCGTCAAGACTCTGGCAAGTTTGATCAAGTTACCCAGTGTGCTGCATTTGACTAATTTTGACAGACTGTTTTTCGACAAGTACTGATTTTTCGAGTACTTTTTTTGTATTTTAATTTGCTGAGACCTTCCCAGTCCAACACGTGTCACTTTGAAAGATTGCTGTTACGATGCTTAAACTCTAAACCTTAGGGTAACATCTAAGCCGTTTTCAAAGAGTAGTTATGCCTTCCGAACCTAGTTCAATTAATCTGAACTGACATTATCGAGTAGGAAACCAATGGTAGTTAAGCATTAAGATTAGCTACGAGGGAGAAGTTCCAGAAGGAAGGCAAAAAAATTATATCCAGGGCGAAGCTGGTTGTTCTGGTTAAATTCTGAAAAAAAAAAAAAAAAAATTGTGAACTTAGACAGACAGGATATATTCATAGCAGGAATATGTACATATAAGAAGTGCACGCATGGGGTTTCTAAACAGAACAAAGCCGGAACCCTCTGCGCATATACTGAAATTGACTGTTCTGCTTAATAGGCCATAGAAATGAACTCATTATGTCATTCGATGAAACCGTGTGTGTGACATACCTGACAACAGATGGCTCTGCAGTGTGAATATATGTAATTTGTATTGGTTTGCCGAGTCTAAAATTAATGTTTTGTTTCTTGCGCCCACGGACAAGGTCACTCGCTGCCTTCAATTTAAAAGGCCATAGAATTCTTTGGCGTTCTAAGACAGAAGTCCAAAAATTATTTTTCTGTGCGCTCCGCAGAGAATATACCGATCGCTTAGGCAGTCAACTGCAATTGAAAAATTTTGCCCAAGTTTGTTTAAGTTTTTTTATTATAAGTAAAAAAAAATTGACCAAGTTTGTTAAAGTTGCTTTGTTTCAATTGATTTTAAAAATTTAATTTAAAATTTGGGTGGTCGTGAAAAAAAAATATATATATATATATATATTATTTTAACATTTATGAGGTTAAAGATAGGATAGATTGTTTTGTTATGGGATTCTTGTATTCAGCTCTTTTCTTTTGAAGCATTACAATAAATTCTCTTAGCTTCTCCATAAACCCCTCACTGAATGAATTATACCAAGAGTTAATTGTCAAAATATATGCGTAACTTTCTTTGTTGTCTTTGAAGGCCTCGCATTCTAAAATGAAATGCTTTTCTCTTTCCAGTTTTTCGGAAGAGCAAAAAATACATGCTCTTTCTTCCCACACTTCTTTTGGTCTTTTTCGATCGCCATGTTTCACAACGGAGTTGATGGGAATTAATCCTTAACTAAGCAATAATAATTTTGGTTCTCCAACAAACATTGGCCCCTATGTATACTTTTTGTTGATGATTATGAGTGGGATTAAACTATTCAATATAGTACTTTTTTTTTCTCCCTAGTTATTTATCCAAAGTACGCTTATGGAACTTATCCATAACAAAAGCTTTTATCTCTTTGTTGTTTGTGGGACACATGTTCAAGCAAATACACCATTTACTAAACCATTTGTTATTTTGCCGCATCCAAATCTTCTTTCTTTTGCAAAATATGTCATTAAAGACAAGCTTAGGTCATCTACCCTCTTCCATTTGCTCATTTTTGTTTCAAATATCTTATGACTCGCACCATAGTGATTGCTTCAATAGGAGTAGCCCTTGTTTCACTTAACAAGATGTGATAAGGAATTACACTTTTAATTTTGAAATTATTTGTAATCAAGTGCTTCTGAATTTTCTCAATTTGTTTCCATTGCATGTCAAATGTGTTGCTGACCCCTAGTTCACAACTGTAGAGAATCATTAGAATCATTAAAAGCCCAAAAAGAGTTTGAGTGGTCTTACAGTCCCATAAATCTGTCTCTCTACACCTATTTTGAAAAGCATAAAATGTTTTCCAACCCCTCAAAGTTCTTTTTTTTTTATAGTTGTCCCAACTTAGATTTATATTGAAGTCCATTATAAGGTATTTGTAATCTACAACTTCTTCCAAAATGTTGCCTTCAAAGTAGAACTCATGCTAGTTATGTTTTCTTTTATTAGAGAAAACCACTACTTTCATTTTGCTAACATTTACTTGCATCCCCACCCTTCTACAAAAGTGCTCAAGGAAAAGTAAGTGCTCTTTCAAACCAAGAGCAGATTTCGCAATTAGAATAAGATCATCTGCATACAAAAGAAACCTTATAACAAACTCGTCCAAGTGGATACCACCACCCCCTTGCAAATTTAGCCACTCTTCAAGCTTGTCAATATATAAACCAAAAAGGGTAGGAGACAATGGGCAACCTTGCTTGACCCCGGCATCACTTCTAAAACTTTCAAAAATGCCTGCTAAAGTTCTAATTTTGACTTTCACCTCTTCATACAACCTATCCACAGTTGCTCTCAAATGCCTAGGAACTCCAAGTTCCTCCATTATGTGCCAAAGTTTATCCCTAGGAACCATGTCAAAGGATTTTCTTAAATCAACAAAACAACAAAAGGCTTCTTCCTTTTTCTCCCAAACTTTTTCAATGATGTGCCTTAAAGTTATACCATGATCAATTGTGGAATGTTTAGGTTTAAAACCTACTTTCCCTTTAGCACGTTTATCTCTTTCTTCTGTCCACTTGCTAATTTTATTTTCTAGCATGCTTCCAAATAACTTTACAAACGAGGGGTTTATAATTATGGTCCTATAATTGGAGGGATTATTGATGTCACCACTCTTGAAAAGAGGTATTGCCAGAATAGTTATCCAATCTCTGGGGAACCCTGTTGTATGATTTATTTTTTTTAATTGTAATGTGAGGTGCAAGAATTTTTAAGCCCCACTTTAGATACTCTACTTGGAGTTCAGCTAAGTCTATTGCTTTTCCAAAACCCAACTTCTTGATACCCATCTCTACCTCTTGCACCATAAAGAGTTCAATATTAGTGTTGACGAAGGGAGGAGGGTCAATCTTGGGATCTTGCTCATAAAGTTGTCTTGCATAGTCAAACCAATTAGAAGTTGTAATACTATTTTCCGTTTGCAACTTTCTCGGTTGGAGCTCCTTCCAAAATAATTTGGGGTTATTTTTCCAATGAAGATTAGTTCTTATGTCCTTGAAACCATGAAATCAACCTTTTTCTTTCTTAATATTTGCTTGTAAGCTTTGAGTTTTATTTTATCCTTGTTTGACTCTTTCAACATTCTCCTTGCCTTTTTGCATTCCTTTTCAAACCAAGCATTAACCGGAAAGCAATTTGTTTCAGCCTTCTTAATTTTTGCTCTTTTGCACTCTGCAAGTGCGCTTTGAATTAAATGTGCTATTTTGGGATTATGAAGACCATGGATTGGAATTTTCTCCTTCTCGAAGAGCCTCTCTAGTGTTATTTTGAAGGTATTACAATTTTTTGGAGTCAAAAGAATTCTTCCCTTTAGGAGATTTTGTTGAACACACTCAGTTTTGTACCCTAACTGCTTCTTTCTAGTCCAAGAGAAACTTAAATAGATTGGCTTGTGATCCGATTTTAAATCCCAAAGTTGTTCTCCAATCAAAACTTCCTCAATTTTCTCACACAAACCATGCGAACAAATTACATAATCTACTACACTTTCTCCATTTAAGTAGTGCGAGTGAAAATACTAAACTTTTCCCATCTAGTCAAACCATTACAAATGACTAAATCAAAAACCCCACAGAGAATAATGAATTGTTCACCAAAGAGATTGCAGCCCTTGTCTTGTGAAATTCTTTCCCACTAATGATTACTCTCTTCTATAAGCTAGATAGGGTTGCAATCTTCTTTACAACAAAGAATGCTAGCTTGCTCACCTGCAGTCCTAGCATTGAAATCACCCACTATAAGGACTTCACCTAGTTAAGAATATGTTGTGATATCTACCTTTAAGGCCGCAAAGGAATCCTTGTGGTCAAGCCCTATGCTTTTGTAAGATTTTGAAACTTGCACTGCAAAATAGCATGCTACAATTCTAATGTGATTTCCATTTTATGATATTTTAAACCAAAATAATTGTTTATGTGAGTCTTCTTTTTCTAATTGAATGAAGAGACCTTCATTTTCCCACACTAACACCACAATACCCCCATGTCCTTTGTCATTCCCTGTTGCCTTGTTCCACATTTCCATCTTCCATTACCTTTCAAACAAAGGTGTCTTGCACCCTTCGTGCTCATGTGTTTCTATGAGGCAAATCATGTCTCTATCTTCCGCAGTAGGCCCTAACCCAGGTCCTTGTCTCCATGGGTAACCTCTAAAATTCCAACAAACTGATATTAAAGAAACTTGGGTATGAATTGATTGTTATTTGCTTTGACATACAAGACTTGCACTTGAGTCATTGTTCTTGCTTTCCCATACTAAGCGTGCTATATGGTTTCCTGCTAAAGAATTTGTTACCATATTGCTGCTTTGTTTTGGAATGAGGTCCAAAATGTGCTATCACAACTTTCACTTTATAAATCCATGCTCTCTCGTTTTCGTTCTTTGTTGCCCTAACCTTTGACATTTCCTCCCTCCTTTCCTCTTGTTGTATTATAATTAAATCTTCTTCTAGAAAAAATTGAGAACCCCTCAAGAGTTGCTTCTTGCTTAGAATGATATATTTATCACGCATGCTAGGCATGATGACTCTTATGGGCCTAGCTCTCTCACTGTTAATCTTACCCACCCTCCATTATTGGCATATTTGTCCTTGCCAAAGCAACTTGTCTTTTAAGAAGTCCCTTGCAAGATCAAGAGCACATTCATTTTCCCCATAGTCTTTCACCCCTTTAATAATTATATTTGTTGCTATATGTTGCCTCTCCTTTCTTTCTCTATCTTGCATGTTGCCAACCCAAATCTTTGCTTCTCCTTCCCTATTAGCATAATTGTTAATAGCTTGAGCCTAAGTTTTGGAAACTTTTGTGGAACCTCCTTTCTTTTCTTCTCTTACTTTATCTTCATGGTTGTTTATTTGGGCAACCGTTTTCCCTTTATCTTGAGATGGTTTTGAATTCAGCATCTCTGTACTTTCCACTACAAATTTCTTCATGTTTTGCACATCCATCTTCATGTGTTTCCATTCTTTTTTCCCTATCAAGAGGGCTTCCTATATCAATGCCACTTGCTCCTTCAAAATTCTATTGCTTTCTGCTAAATCCTATTTTTCAGTTGTTATTACATGAATTTTATGATCTCTTTCCCACTCTTTAGCTTCTAAAACCTCAAACCTCTTCTTTTCACTTAACAATTCTTTCACATAAAGATCATATGACCAGGTGAGAGGTGTGGATGTGGAGCTATAGAAGGAAAAATCATCGATGAATTTTCCTATGGTCCTATTGTTGCCCCATGCTTGCAAAGGGGACTTATTTGAATATTGCTTATTACGAAGGGTCTGTGTACTTTCCCTTTGAGACCATTTTTTCTTTGTCTACTCCCATTTTAGGAAAGCTAGTCTTCACTTTAAAATGCCCCGATATTGTTTGGCATTTACCCAAACCCACTTCCCTACTTTGGCTGATGAGGCAATTTTCACTTGTCTGAGATCATTTGTTTCCACGTGTCCTAAAATTTCTTGTCATGTTTGAATACATTTTTGTTGCATTTTCCTTTCACCAACTGTAGAGTCCAACTAAAACAATGTTCTTTGTGACCTAGAAAAGACACTCCCAATCTTGTTTTTGTTCTTAGCCTAATAATAATCATTTGATGAAGTGGGATTGTTGATTTGGTTAGAGTCAAGATGTTAATTGGTTAGGGCTTCGGCCTTTGGATCCCTAGAAGGAAAAAATGGTGAAAATACACGCCATAAAATTCAGTGGAAACTTCTTTCTTTGCAGATTTCACTATGCATTAGTCGCTACGTCAACATCTTCCTGACCTGCTCCTTCTGACATATTCACTGGATCAACGATATAAATCTCGAGTTTCTGTCCAGATGGTTTCCGTCAGTCAGCGTTTCACATGGTGACAATCGTGTGCATGACAATGTTTGCTTCTAGAATTCAATTTGACTAGTCCTCACATTTTAAATTAGCTTAGATTTATCTTAACTCTAAACCTACCAAGCACCAATCAAGGTCAATTATATTTTCACTATAAAAGAGGTTTCCATTTCAAGAGATTTGATTCATCTCAATGCTTAAAGATCCGGAGATAGAGATAATGTTGTCACTAAGCCATCTGCGTTGTTGTTGACTTTGCACTGCTGCCAACTCTGCACTATACTCCCCAGCATCTGACTGCAACTAGACTGCATTTATCACTCTGGAATCTAACTGTATCTATTGTCACTAATCCATCCTGCTACTGAAATATTGTGGGCCCCCGTAGCAAGGTATTGATTCAAGAGTGGACTTGGTTTTGTAGCCTCAGAGTGCTACAAATGGGCAAGATTCTATTAGTTTAATTATTAATTATAATTATAAATATGATTATTAATTTTATGTCTTTTTTATTATATATTTATAGCTAAAGAATTTTATGTTTTCTTTTTTATTTTATTTTATTTTTATTTTGTTTTCTTTTATTTTCACTAACTCAAAATTTAGAAGATTACATCTCTATTATACTGGACTAGAGAGGGCACAAAGAAACTAATAATAAAATAAAAAACAAATAAGAAGCATGATATAAGGAAGAATACTTAACAAGGTGTCCAAAGATAAACTACATCATCCACAAAAATACATAAGAAGATATATAGACCAAATATAAAAGGACATTGTCTATAACAATTTGATCAATATGCAGAATATGTTAAGTGGTGAAGATTTGCAAGGATGACAAAAAACAAAGAATCCCACTTTGGTTTGAATATTGTTGTCAAACTTGAAGGACATAAAGCTCGCTAGCTTGTACAAATATGGACTATGCTACTCCATTAGCATTTGCAGACCTGTTGAGAGTAATATTTTCCCACTACTTAACAATTGATTGCCTTGTTTTCTTTCATAAAAAAATATAGCCTTCTTACACATTGAGATCCCTCTTTGAAAGTATGTCTGCTCAGATATCCATTCTTTGTGTACATGTTGAAAAGTGAGGAAAAGGAAATTTTCCTTTTGAGTACTTCTTTTTTCCTTCTATTATATCAAATTTAAAACTTGTATATTGTTTCTCCCAACTAACCAGTCTATGATCCACTTCAAATCATCATAAACTTGTAAAGAGTCATTTTTAATGTGAGATGCAAAAAACAAGAGCACCTAGCAAGCAACAATTCTAGCCTTGGTGTTGGTGCCAATCCCCAAATTAATCCATATATAATAGGAAAGAGCCCCATGGAGGAGTAAGAGAACACCCTCGCCACATAGGCTATCTTGATAAGCTCCATCAAATAAACCTACCTAACGAGTAAGAGGATTATATGGATACCAAAACGACCAAACCACCTTGTTCATGGAGGTTGTAAGACCCTCATCCCACATGTACCCAAGTAACTGGCCAACCGATGTAAATATGCATCGAGAGGCTACTATAATGGGATTCAACCTCCTAGGTGACCTTAAGGAAATGGAATCGATGGAAACACATCACAAAAACCTTCCACATAAGCAACAGAACTCTAGAAGCCAACCCAACCACTTAGGTAACCAGCTCTTGAGACCAATTGAATTTTGATACCACTAAACCTTCGGGCACTCCCTTGATATGGGAAAGTATGCGTCCAGGAGGCTCTAAATGCTCTCTCAGCATGGGTATGCATGCATCTGGGAACTTTTCTCCTCAGATTTGTGCCTACGACTCCGAGATTTTTGCCACTTTTTTAGGCCTAGAGCCCAGGTCACTGACTAGAACTCAATGACACTTTCAGAAATGAATGTACACAACATAACAATGATGAATTTGCAAAAACAATGACAAGGTATCGACTGGACCCCTACTAACCACAAAATTTGGCTTTACTGCAACCCATAGTCCGGTTCAGGGGTTACTAGGCCATGTGTTCTATAATTCATAGATCCACCTAACTCAACTTCGAATCCAACCGGCAATCTAGCTTAACCGAAACATGAGAACCCCATCACACCATGGTTATCGGTAAATTCCACGTCTAGGCTTAAAACACTCTCACACCTGGAAAAACTCATGGCATAACAACAAAGATCCATATGAAATACCATGCATTCCAAATCTAGCAAGGAAAACACACATGCAAATCGATACCTACAAAGAATCTTGTTGTAGCTGCTTGATCTCGATCTTCCTTTCTTGCTCCTTCCTTCCTCTTGCCCTCTTTTACTTTCTTGATCCAATGCCAAAGTGCTCCAAGAAAACTCTAAGTGTCCAAGGGTGTGTGAGAGAGAGAGAGAATAATGAGAAAATTCCAAAATTGAACTAACAAAAGGTTACAATCTAATCCTTAGAAGCCTTTTTATCAATTAAGCCTATATTTTCTTCATTTTCAATTATTTTCCTTCATTTTCCTCCTCACATGAAACTTTTGACCTTTCACCTTCCTTTTTTCCTAATTTCCATTATTTTCATAAATACATGTGCCAAAAATGTCATTTTGCCTTTCCAAAGCCTTAGTCATTGTCTTTGCCAATTTCCTTGGGCATAATAAACCAATGAACACCCACTAGCATGTTTTGCCCAACATTAAGCTTGGAATAAGGGTCCCATCAACCATGGTTATTATTTTTCCTTTATTAATTTTATTACATGGAATTTTCACTAGGGATATTACAAAACCCTCCCCCTTAGGGGATGTCATCCTCAGTGTTCAACCACACCCATACCTCAGCAAAACCATTGAAAATCAAACATACTACCCATGGAGCTTTATAACATAGCTCAATGCAGTATTTACAATGATCACCTTGCTGAAAAGCAAACCAACATGACAACTATAATGACATGACACCGACACCACTTATTGGAGCTTTAAAACATAGCTCATGGTAGTATTTACATCCATATACATATGCACATATATCAAAATATCACCAAAACATGTACCAAAACATCCGCTCAACCAACAAATAAGGAAGGATACATAGCCCACATCTGATCTGCCATCTCCCATGTAGCTTCATCAGGCCCAAAGTGCTTTCATTGCACTTTAGCCTGCTCGATTGCTCAGTTCCGGAGCATGAGCACATTTCTTTGCAATATACATTGAGGTTATGACTCGAATTCTCCATCTTTAACATACTTCTTAAGTAATGAGACATGGAAAACATCATGGAATTTCATTTTTGAAGGCAGTGCAAGTCGATAGGCTACTCGTACAATCCTCTTAATAATCTTGAAAGGTCCACAAAACCATGGTGCCAGCTTGGCACATATCCAATCCGTAAGGAGCTCTTCTTCGGTTTAATGCGCAAGTACACTTGTTCCCCAACCTGAAACTCCTTGAACAACCTATTCCAATTTGCATAACTCTTCTACCTTTCCTGTGTTGCTTTCATATTCTTCTTTATTACCTGCATTTCCTGCTCCATGTCTGCCAACATGTCCAGTCCAATCAACACCATGTTAATTAAATCACTCCAATTGATGGGAGTATTACAACTCCACCCATACAATGCCTCGAAAGGACACATCCTCAATAACTCCTCATAACCATTGTTGTGTGCAAACTCAACCTATGGAAGATACTCCTCCCATCTTCTTTGTTGGTGCATCACATACATCCTCAACATGTCCTCTAATATCCTGTTGACCCTCTCTATTTGTCCATCCATCTACGGATGATAAGTTGTACTGAAGACCAACTTTGTACCCAAACTTGCAAAGAACTCCTTCCAAAACTTGGAACTGAATTTTTCATCCCTGTCTGACACTATCTTATTTGGAACACCATTCAATCTGATCACATCTCTTATGAACACCTGTGCCACATCACTAGCTGAATACGTAGTCTTAACTAGAATGAAGTGTGTAACCTTTGTCAACATGTCCACAAGAAACATGATGGAATCATGTTGTCTCATTGTCCTCGGCAAACCTATGATGAAGTCCATGGAAATGACCTCCTATTTCCACTCTGTAATTGCAATCGGTTGTAGCAGTCCACATGGATGCGTACACTCTGCCTTTACATGCTGAAAATCCAAACATCTAGCCACAAACTCTGCTACATCCTTCTTCAAATTCGACCAATTATAAAACTTCTTCATTGTGGTCAATGTCTTTTGATAGCCTGGGTGACTTGAATATGGTTTCACATGAAACTCCCTCAGGATCACCTTCTTGAGCTCACTATTGTCTAGCACATATATCATGTTCCTAAATTTAACCAATCCATCTGTCGTGAGACAATAGTCCACATCCTGTGCACGTATACCTGCACCTGTACCTGTACTTATGCCTGTACCTGTACTCTGTTGCAACCTGTGCACAATCTCCATATACCTAACATCTTACTAACCTACCTACAAGATCCTATCTTGTAGATATGTCCCATAGGAACTCATACTTGCTATATGATTAACCTGTATCCGCCTACTAAGAGCATATGTGGCCCAGTTTTCCTTTCCCTTGATGTACCTAATCTCGAAGTCAAACTCACTAATCGTGGCCAACCATCTAGCTTTCATGGCATTCAGATTCGTCTGGTCAAAAAAGTATCTCAACCCACAGTGATCACTCATCAGTACAAACTGCCTTCCAAGAAGATAGTGCCTCCACATCTTCAATGCATGTATGATCACTGCTAGCTCAAGATCATGTGTCAGGTAGTTTTTCTCGTGCTCATTAAGTTTACATGACTCATAACACACAACCTGTCCTTCTTGCATAAGGACTCCACCAAGTCCTCCCTTGCAAGCTTATGTACATACTACAAACTCTTTAACCTGATCTACAATCTTTAACACTGGTGCATCTATCAACAACTTCTTAAGTTTCTCAAAACTGGCCGCACACTCCTCTGTCCATTCAAACTTCTTACCTTTCCTCTACAATGATGTAATAGGATAAGCAATTTGTGAGAAGTTCCTGATGAAGCTCCTATAATAACTTGCTAACTCCATGAAGGATCTCACCTCATCTACATTTCTAGGAGTTTCCCACTCCATGGTAGCTCACATTTTCTCTGGATCCACTATTATGCCCTCCTTGGAGACAACATGGCCCAAGTAATGTACCTTAGCTTGAAAGAAATTTCACTTCCTGGGCTTAGCATACAATTAATGCTCTCTCAACAACCTCAACACTGCTGCCAAATGCTCGACATACTCTTCCTCATTTTTAGAATATACCAATATGTAATCAATGAACACAATAACAAACTTATCCAAATAGGGACGCAAGACACTATTCATCAAACACATAAATGTAGCCATAACATTAGGTAAACTGAATGGAACTACAACAAACTCATAATGCGCATACCTGGTCCAAAAATTTGTCTTGTAAATGTCCTCTTCTTTGATGCGTACTTGATGGTATTTGAATCTCAGATCAATATTTGAGAATATTGTTTCTCCCTTTAGCTGATCAAACAAATCAACAATCTTCAACAACATATACTTGTTCAAGATGGACACTTCTTTCAACAGATTGTATTCAATGCATAATTTGAGAGTAGCATCCTTATTCTTTACAAACAATATCGGTGTGCCCCAAGGTGATACACTTGTTGGAAATAATACTGAGAGGGGGGGTGAATTGGTATTATCAGATCAATAATTTTATTTTCCAAATAGATTTGCATACGCTACTTCAGCTAAGTGAACTAGCGTGTACACATGATTGTACTTAAAGCAATCAATGTATATGCAGAGAACTTTTGATTTACCCAATTTATCATGCATTGAACTTTAACCAGTATATCAGAGATTTATTAGACAGTGTAGTAAAAGTAGAATAAAGCATCACACATAAGCAACACACATGAACACCAAGATATAACGTGGAAACCCAATGTGGGTAAAAGCCACCTGCTGTTGTCGTCTCTGTCTTCTTTTAATAATAAGAAAATATGTTTACAATCGTGTACTGGTGCAGATTTATACCAGTACACAGGCTTCTACCTGCAGAAGGTTACAACCTTCTCTTGTTCTCCAGCTTCTACTGGAAGGAAGCTACAACCCCCTAACTCTTGTACTAGCTGATATGTTTACTAGTACGTAGGTGGCGACCTACTGAAGGCTACGACCTTCTTTCTTTCTCCAAGGACCACGTTTCATAAATTTTCAGACTGGATCCATCAAAAACAACATAACTACAATTCAATCATCAAATACATCTGCATCAACCAATCACTAAAACTCAATCATCACCTTTTGAATCAACCGCAACTGAATTAATCAATCACTTTGACAACCCATTGTCAAATCACAATCAATCTGATCATTCAGAATACTGTCACCAGAATACAGTAACCAGAACCCAAACCAGAACCTAGAACTTTGCAACAACAAATAGAAACAACTGAAACATATTTTATAAGGTATACGCTACTTCCATGTGTCGAACCTGCGTGTATACACTCTTTTATCAAAGCCAACCAGTGTACACATCTGCAAATATTAATTCATAATTCTGCAGCTATTCCGGACCTCAGTTATACCCAGGTCATAATATTTACATAATAACACATGCGTCAGTATTCAAATCTAGACTATACATGATCAAACCACATAATGATAACTCATTTCAAGCCTTAAGATCTTGATCCATCATTAGATCTTATCCTTCATCAACCGCTAAGGTTCATCCTTAGTTCAGATCAAGCACAACACCATGAGCCAATAACCTACATACTAGATCTCACACTTCTTCAGATATTCGATACTTGCACGCTTGGCCTAATGATCTTCTCCTCCTTATATAGTTTTAAGCCTTTCTCAATACCATGGACCAAAACCACTTAGGACCAATACCTTGGACCAAATACCTTGGGTCAATACCTCGAACCAAATACCTTGGACCAATGCCATGGATCAAAATATCATGGACCAAATACCTCGAACCAAAAACTTAGTTTTCCAAGATATATGCGCTTTTTCTTCTTTGAAAGTGTGTGTGTATGTATACGCTACTTGTGTTCAGTGAACCTGCGTGCATACGCAACTTGGTCAAGGTCAACCTACGTATACGTCTCTTTCTTCATTCTTTGTAGTCTGATATGTAATTCTTTGTTGTTAACCTGTTGTACTGTAAACTTTCATCTGAGTGAGTTTCCATCAAGGACAACACCTGTATCATAATGCCAACAATCTCCCCCTTTGGACTTGATGGCAACAACAACACCAAGTCACTCTCCCCCTTTGACATCAAGGGAAAAGGGTCATGCTCCCCCTGAGTACATGCTAAATTCTCTGATATGCTTAAATGTATTGATTGAGCTCCCATGATTGAGTTCATGCTCCCCCTGAGCACAAGCAAAGTTTGCAAAAAGATTTTCTAAAAGAATAACATGACTCTATAACTCAACTATGTGAGGATGACCTTCCTATCACCAATGACTCATACATACATCCATCTCCCAACCAAGTGGGGATATATCAAATTTGACTCGTCCACCCAACCAAGTGGGGATATACCAATTGTTTATACATTGCAAAAACAATAAATATTACATCATCCATCCCATGTAAGGTGGGGATATAAATTACATTATTTGTCCAAGAGGACCCATTCAAATGTATGAGAAGACATATGACACCATAGACTTTTACATGACTTGAGCAACAAATGGTATAAATATCTAAAGACATAGCTGGATTCAGAAACCATAATGCCAACAATGTTGAATGTACGTGAAGGCTAATGCTCCCCCTGAACCGGTGCTACCTGTGCATTGTTAATTGGTTAAAGATCAAGGCATCTTTGTTAGTCAGATAAAATTAATGAACAGAGCATATCATCAATATCAGTCAGAGCACCCATATCAGAGCCTGCCCCACTGTTTTTCTTGCATGAAAAACATATACGCTCCTTGACCCATAGAAACTTGCGTGTGTATGCGACTACACTTCAGGAAACACACGTATAATCACCTTTCTCTGAAAATTTTGATTTAAGCAACTACTCCCAACTTTTATCTGAGATATTCAAATGTCTCTCTGGGCAGTGGTTTAGTGAATATATCAGCAACTTGTTCTTTGGAGGGAACATATTCCAATTTGACCTTTTGTTCAAGCACTTGTTCATGTAGAAAATGGTATTTGATGGGTATGTGCTTGGTCTTGGAGTGCATGACTGGATTATTTGAAATATTGATGGCACTTGTATTATCACATAGAATGGAGATGGGTGGAATGCATGTGATCTGAATGTCTTGTAATGTTTGCATCATCCAAAGTAGTTGTGTGCACAAGATGCAACAACCACATATTCTACTTCAGCTGTAGACAACGCAATTGAACTTTGTTTCTTGCTGAACCAAGACACTAACCTGGAACCCATATAGAATGCACCACAACTAGTGCTTTTTCTGTCATCAACACTTCCTGCCTAATCTGCATCTGTATATGCATGAAGAGTAAGATATGTATCTCTAGGATACCATAAACCAAATTTTTATGTTCATTGAAGATATTTGAAAATATTTTTGACTGCCTGAAGGTGTGATTCCTTTGGATTTGCTTGGAATCTTCCAACTATTCCTACTGCATGCATGATGTCAGGTTAGGTACCTGTTAGATAAAGCAGACTGCCAATCATGGATCTGTAAGTTGGTTGATGTACTGTTGTTGATTCATCATTTGAGTTGAGACTGCATCCTATTACCATTGGGGTGCATACAAGTTTAGAATCTTCCATGCCGTACCTTTTCAAGATCCGTTTGAGATATTTGGTTTGTGAAAGAAAAATACCATCTTTATTTTGTTGAACTTGTAGACCAAGAAAATAGGTAAGTTCACCAAGCAAGAACATTTCAAATTCTTGTTGCATTATTGAAGAAAAATTCTGACTCATGGATTCTTCATTGCTACCAAAAATGATATCATCAACATAAACAACAATTATTAGCAATTTACAGTGTCAATATTTGTATATAGATTGCTATCTACTGACCCTTTTGAAAAACCCTGTTGGTGTAAATATTTGTCAAGGCGGTAATACCAAGCCCTTGGAGTCTATTTTAGACCATAAAGAGCCTTTTTGAGTCTGCATACAAGTTTTGCATCATTTCCAAGAATGAATCCTTCTGGTTGTTCAATATAGACTTCTTCTTCTAAATCTCCATTAAGGAAGGCAAATTTTACATCCATTTAATATACTTTGAATTTCCGAAAGCTACAAAGATCAAGAAACATCCTTATGGCTTCAAGTCTAGCAATAGGTGCAACAATTTCTTCAAAATCTATACCTTCTTATTGAGCATACCCTTTACAAACAAGTCTGGCCTTGTTTCTAATAACTTCTCCATTTTCATTCAGCTTGTTTTTGAATATCCATTTAGTTCCTATAATATTTTTATCATGAGGTCTAGGAACTAATTCCCAAGTATTATTCTTTTCAATTTGCTCAAGTTCTTCATTCATGGCCTTGACCCAACATTCATCTTTGCATTTTTCATTTACATTTCGAGGTTCAGTGGAGGATTGTAATGCTAGATAGTTTGAGGTTTCTGTAATAGTTCTTCTTGTTTGTACACCTGCCTCTTTTTCCCCTAAAATTTGAGTTTCTGGATGATTTTTTTGAACATACCTGGACGGAGTCTTTTCTTCTATTGTTATCTCTTCTTTTGGTGCTTCATTTGTTTTTTTTCTTCATAATCATTGTGATTTGAGGTGGGAAAATAATCCCCATCTTCTTCATTTTCATAATCTTCAGTTTTTATCTGTTTTGGATTTTTGCATGCTTCATCAACTACAACATCAATACTTTCAACAATTTTCCCAAGTCTTTT
>APFE030914461.1:1648-16433 GCA_000404065.3 Pinus taeda | reverse complement strand
ATCAAGCTCATGAACAACACATCCGTTTGATCGAAACATCACTTCATTTCCTTGATCACACATTTGACTGACACTCAACATGTTATGCTTTAGACCGTCTACATACATAACATTCCCAACTTTAACCTTTTCTTTCAAGAAAACAAAGCCTTTACCTTTTATGACAACAGGAGTCTCATTTCCAAATGAGACATTCTTTTCCTTTTCTAAGGCATTATATGAGTGAAGTTTTTCTTTGTCGCCTGTCATGTGTTTTGAGCATCCACTGTCAATGTACCATTGATTTTATTGTTCTTCTGCATACAAGGCTATATGACATCTTTCTGTTTGAGGTTCTTTCCTTCTCCATATCTTGGGATTTAATGGAGTTTGCTCCTTTTGAGATGTTTGCCGAAATTTGCTCCTGCATTCATATTCTTCATGGCCAAAGTTGTTTCAAATTGAGCATTCTATTTGATTTCTTGCTTCTCTAGTCATGATGGTTTTTTAAGCAACACATTGAGCAGCTTTGTGTCCAAAATTATGACATGAAAAACATTGACCATTAAATAATTTCCTGCGATTATCGAATCTATTGACCCGGTGATTGTAGTTTTTATTGATATTCATCTTTGGAGCAAATTGAGTATGATTTACCTAAGGTTGGTTGTGGATTCTGTTAATCCTTGAAGCAAATTGAGTTTGATTTACCTGGTGATCTGCTTTATGCCTTTGCTGACGATTATCATATTATTCACTGTTCTTTGTTGCATCAAGTAGCTTTTAGTGGAGGTTGACGGCTTCTGTGATTGAGATGCTTCTTCAGTATATCCAAGACCTATCTTTATCAGAGGAGAGCACTGCACTTTGATAATTTCATTGAAGGTCTCTGATCCTTTAGCAAATCTATGGTTGAGAGATGTCGTTTTCTCAATATCCTTTCTTAGACACACAATTTCACATTCTAGTTTTTCATTGTGTTTTTCTTTTTCAGCAAGTTGGTATGTTAAGGTATCTATAATCATATTTTTTTCTTCTAAACAGATTTTGAGTTTAGAGATTTCTTCATGAAGGTCATCTTCTTCTAAAGCATCCCAAAAATTATCATCGTCATAAGCCATTAGAAGAGTCTATAGTCATTATTATTTTCATCTTCATCACTATTTGATAAACCATCGCTATCTTCATGAGTATAGTAACTCTTTTTACTTACACTTTGTTTTCTATTCCATTTTGCATATTCCTTCCCTTTATCATATTTATCTTTATGAGAACATTTGGCAGCATAATGACCGACTCTACCACAGGCAAAACATTTGAAGGGTAGTTTACCTCTAAATCTTCTGGAACCTCGTTGAAGCTTCTTAACAAAGTTTACTTCATCTTCTTCTTCTAAAATATGTCTCGATTCATTGAGTTCTTCCTTTCCTTTTGCTGAAGTTTTAAATGCGGGTTCTCTCATATCTGATGGGCCTCCTTTTCTCATCTCAAAGGCAGTTAAGATTCTGTGAAGCTATGTCATAGTGATAGTCTGCAGATCCTATTTTTCTTCTATGGTAGACAATTTTGATTCAAATTTAGCGGACAAGGATCTTAAAACTTTCTCAACTAAGGTAACTTCCTTTATATCTTCACCCAGTTTCTTCATACAATTGAAAACCTCATCTATATGTAAGAAGTAACAAGTTATACTTTCATCATTCTGCATCTTAAGAGTTTCATATTGAATTCTAAGAGTTTGAAGTTTAGCACATTTTACCTGAGAGTCTCCTTCGTAGCTCAGAATGATTTTGTCCCATATTTATTTGGATGATTTGAGTTGCATAAGTTTGACAAACTCTGATTGTGACAGACTTCCCAATAATGTATTGACAACCTTGGCATTGGTTTCATATTGCTTTTTACCTGCCGTATCTGTAGGAATTGCTGATGGAAATGTATATCCTCCTTCCACGATTTCCCAGACGTCCATTCCAAGAGATTGTAGATAGGTTGTGTTTCTTATCTTCCAATAAACAAAGTTGCTACCATCAAAGATTGGCAGTCTGATGGATCCCATGCTTTCTTGATTACTCATGATGATGGATCTCCCTTCAAGTGATCAAGCTTCTTCTGAAGGACCTGCTCTGATACCAATTGTTGGAAATAATACTTAGGGGGGGGGGGGGTGAATCAATATTATCAGATCAATAATTTTATTTCCCAAACAGATTTGTGTATGCTACTTTAGCGAAGTGAACTAGTGTGTACACGTGACTGTACTTAAAGCAACTAGCATATATGCAAATAACTTTTGATTTACCCAATTCATCATGCATTGAACTTTAACCAGTATATCAGAGATTTATTATACAATGTAGTAAAAGCAGAATAAAGCATCACACATAAGAAACACACATGAACACGAAGATATAAGGTGGAAACCCAATGTGGGTAAAAACCACCTGCTGTTGTCGTCTCTGTCTTCTTTTAATAATAAGAAAATATTTTTACAATCTTGTACTGGTGCAGACTTATACTAGTACGCAGGCTTCTACCTGTAGAAGGTTACAACATTCTCTCGTTCTCCAGCTTCTATCAGAAGGGAGCTACAACCCCCTAACTCTTGTGCTAGCCGATATGTTTACTAGTACGTAGGCGGCGACCTATTGAAGGCTACGACCTTCTTTCTTCCTCTAAGGACCAAGTTTCATAAATTTTCAGATTGGATCCATCAACAACATCATAACTGCAATTTAATCATCAAATACATCTAAATCAACCAATCACTAAAACTCAATCATCACTTTCTGAATCAACCACAATTGAATCAATCAATCACTTTGACAACCCATCGTCAAATCACAATCAATCTGATCATTCAAAATACTTTCACCATAATACAATAACCAAAACCCAAACCAGAACGCAGAACACTGCAACAGCAAATAGAAACAAATGAAACATATTTTATAAGATATACGCTACTTCCATGTGTCGAACCTGCATGTATACGCACTTTTATCAAAGCCAACCAACGTACACATCTGCAAATATTAATTCATAATTTTGCAGCTATTCCAAGCTTTAGTTATACCCAGATCATAATATTTACAGAATAACACATGCGTCAGTGTTCAGATCTAGACTATACATGATCAAACCACATAATGATAATTCATTTCAAGCCTTAAGATCCTGATCCATCATTAGAACTTATCCTTCATCAACTGCTAAGGTTCATCCTTGGTTCAGATCAAGCACAACACCATGAGCCAATAACCTACATACTAGATCTCACATGTCATCAGATATTCGATACTTGCACACTTGGCCTAATGATCTTCTCCTCCTTACATAGTTGTAGGCCTTTCTCAATACCATGGACCAAAACCACTTAGGACCAATACCTTGGACCAAATACCTAGGGTCAATGCCTAGGACCAAATACCTCGGACCAAATACCTCGGACCAAAAACTTAGTTTTCCAAGATATACACGCTTTTCCTTCTTTGAAAGTGTGTGTGTACGTATACGCTACTCGTGTTCAGTAAACCTGCGTGTATATGCAACTTGGTCAAGGTGAACCTGTGTATACCTCTCTTTCTTCATTCTTTGTAGTCTAATCTGTAATTCTTTGTTGTTAACCTGTTGTACTGTGATCTTTCATCTGAGTGAGTTGCCATCAAGGACAACACCTGTATCATAATGCCAACAACAATCGGCCTAATGTATCATTTCTCAAGCATATCTTTCATTTTTAAATTTAACTCTACCAACTCAGGTGTGCTCATCCTATAAGGTATTTTTGATGTTGGAGCTACCCTTGTCACCAAATCAATAGAAAATTATACTTCCCTGTGAGGTGGCAACTCTAAAATCTCTATGGGAAACACATCCTAAAACCGCTATAGAACTGGGTACTTGCTCAAAACATAAGCATCCTCAAATTCCTTACCTTTGTCGCTAGAAACATGCACTGAAACAAAACACACTATTTCCTGCGATTACGCTTGGCCAACATAGTTTTCACTAGCCGAACTGACGTGGATTTCTTCTTTCCTTGTAAGAGTCTTGGTTCCACATTTTCATCCAAGCACTCAATGGATTTTTCATAACAATCCACCTTGGTCCTATGATGATACAACCAATCCATGCGCAACTAAATATTGTATGATCCCAACAGTAATACATTCAAATGTGTTGCGGTGGGCATACCATTCAAATCTAATGTACAAGCTCTTACCCAATGATGAACTCAATTCTTGGTACCTGTAGCCAACTGCACTAACCAAGATTCCACATGCACTTCTTTGTTCAAACCACACTTATCCACCAAGTCAGGAATAACATAACTATAATTAGATCTAGGGTCAATCAAATAGAAATAATTTGATCACAAAGCTTACTGTCCATCTGAGTGATAGATGCACGATTGTTTGTCTGTTTCTTATCCAGTGTTGCATAGATACGAGGAATGCTCTGACCAATATCCCCAACAATGTGCACCTCATGTGCACTATCTATCTAAGGCCTACCACCCTGATTATGTGGACAATCTCTCTTAAGGTATTCCTTACCGCATGTTCAACACTCCAACTATCCAGTACCATCACCTCTATGTTGTTGTTGTGATCCATGTCCCTGTCTAGTTGCATTGAACTTCTTTTGTGGTGCCACATTTTCTTTCTCTTATGCATTATAAGGCCTTTCTATTTTCGACTGCCATTTACCTTTACCTTTATCTTTCCCTTTCCATCCTTGCTGAGATTCATTCTTACACTTCACCTGTTCATAACAATGTTTCAATTTCCCAATAACTTCCTCAAGTGACCAAGGTTCATCATACTCAATCCGATCTTTAAATGCTAATGGAAACCCAATAACAAATTGCTAAACTTTAGCCTTCTCATCTTTAAGATACAGTACATACCTCAATAGCACCAAGAACTTGGTCGTATACTCTTCATTTGTCATCGATACCATCTTTAGCTCAAAAAATTCTTTGGCTTTACTGTCATAGTACCTTTTTGACAAGTACTTCTTCCTGAAAAGCCTCTTGAACTCATGCCAACTCAATTCCTCTGTCCTGAGGTATCTGATCTTCCCAATAGATATTTGTTTTTACCTCTGAGGATGAAGATAACTACTCTAGCCTTTATATTATCTATGGAATTATGCAACTCAAAGAACTTCTTCATCCAAAGTATCCAAGCCTTGGATCTTTTGACTTCTTCAAGTCTCCATCAAAAGTAGGTGACTTTGTTTCTTGAATTCATCTAGCAAGTATCCCCTATCACTCCTTTTGTAAGGATGATAACAATGACGATCGTAATGCCTATCAGAACCAGAACTAGAGTAGTAACCGTGTCCATCACCTCTACTATCCGGAGTATCCAACAACATGCCATCTCTCATTGTGTCATCTCTATACGACCTATGACCACCACGAGACCTACTGCCATATGCTCCATTAATTATTTCCTCCTACCCATGGCTGATCTGTAGTGGCCCATGTCACTACAATTCTAACAAAATCTGAAGGAATATTGCATTAACCTCTGCTTGTTTCTCTTGTTCTGTATGATTTTGTCATTGTACGCCTTACAACTCCTTATTTCTTCCTTCAATCTTCTCAATGTCTCTATTAAGTCAGAAGACTTCCCAACACCATGATGCTTACCTTATTCATAGGGAGAATATATGTAGTCTACGATCTTGCTAGTTATTTTGATCTCTTTCCTGTTAGGCATAATATGTTAGGTAAACCAAATCACAATAGACCAACCTAAATTTGGTGAGGATATCTCATCTACAAGGTCAACCAATCAGCGTAGTACATGTATAAAATAATCATGACAACATATATACATATAATACATAAGCATATAACCATATAACCATCATTCTAGCTAGAGTCCAGTTTCAATACATGACCATATCAAATACACATACCATGACCACATGCATGACAATAACAACCATACTAATGTATACTAACAAAACACAAGCATAAACAACATGTAACCACTCATACACTCATGACAACACACTTTACAACAACACATCCTCTTTCGCATGGTGACATCACTACAACCATGATGGACACCATGCATATGCAACGAGCATATAGACTACAAGGATGATTAAAACACATGCA
This sequence comes from Pinus taeda, assembly GCA_000404065.3. NCBI lineage: Eukaryota > Viridiplantae > Streptophyta > Pinopsida > Pinales > Pinaceae > Pinus > Pinus taeda. The sequence continues at coordinate 10,315 of APFE030914461.1, read as the reverse complement.
ACCGACATGAAGGCATGACCAACACATACCCCCTATTCAGTCTAAGGGGTGAACCATGCTCTCATACCATTTTGTGGTATCAAATATGACCCAAAGAGAGCGTAACCCATTTTGATACCACTCTATAACACCCCCATCCCACATCTACCCAAGTAACCAGCCAACCAGGGTAAATATGCGACAAGAGGCTACTATAATGGGATTCAAATTCCTACGTGACCTTAACGAAGTGGAATTGATGGAAACACACCACACAGACCTTCCATGTCAGCAACAGAACTCCTAGGGCCCAACCCAACCACTTAGGTAACCAGCCCTTGAGGCCAACTAAAGTTTTAGACCACTAAACCCCTAGATGCTCCCTTGATATGGACAAGCATGCGTCTAGGAGGCTCCAGCCCCTCCCACAACATGGATATGCATGGGTCTGGGGACTTTTCCCCAAAGATCTATGCCTACGACTCTAGGATTTGTGCCACTACTTCAGGCCCAAAGCCCATGTCGCTACCTAGAACTCAATGACACTTTTGGAAATTAATGTACACAACATAACAATGATGCATTTCCAAAAAAAATGACAATGTCTAGACTGGACCCCTACTAGCCATGACATGTATTTCGTCAAACATGTCACAAATATGTAATCTATAGGTCTAAATAATATATATGTGCATAGGGGTCTCATACTTATCTAAGAATCGCTAAGAAGCATTGTTCCCTTATATCATTAGCTGCATTATCATCTATTGGGTCATAGATACATTTCTCATTCATTTACAAATCAAAACATGAGGATAATCACACATCATCACTGTCATAATACATGCTTATAACCAAAATAATAACAACACAAATACCAAGGATACATCAAACATAGAATACACATATAATCCTTATGGATTAACAAGGATAAATAACCTCATATTAATGATGCAAAATCCAACCCGGGATGGGACTACCACGTTCTACCCAACCATAGAATGACTGAGCCAATTCTCTCTTCAGTCATTGACCCCCATGTCATATTCCAACCATGAATGTGAGACTCAAACCAAAATAACCAACCAGGGCATCCTAAGGCTAAACCACCTCACCCTCATCAATAGAAACTAGGCTTTATCGTAATCCCCACCGGATCACTAGGCAAAAATAATAAATATGTAATAACATGCTTTACCATGATCTCCATCAAATCACTAGGCCACAACAAGGATGGATGCCACTGGATTTCTCTGCCTACACCATGAGGAATTTACTTGCCTCCTAGTGTCTAAGGATTTACCGCAATCCACACTAGATCACTAGGCCCTAAACCGAGACCCACTCTCCAGGCTTTACCGCATATCCCATCCTGGGATTTCTAGGCCTGATGGAGAGCACCCACCTCTAGGCTTTACCGCATATCTTGCCATTCACCGATCGAGGATTCCTAGGCCCATCGAGGCAACACAAAATATGGCTTTACTGCAACCCACAATTCAGTTAAGGGGTTACTAAGCCATGTGTTTATTTAGAGATCCACCTCACTCATCTTCGAATCCATCCAGCAATCCAACTCAACTGAAACATGAGAACCCCATCACATCATGGCTATTCGGAAATGGCAAGGCTAGGCTGAAAACATTGTCACACTTGGAAAAACCCATGCCATAATAAAAAATAACCACATCCAATACCATGCATGCTAAATTTAGCAAGAAATAATACATGAAAATTGATAGCTACAAAGAATCTTGTTGTAGTTGCTTGATCTCTCTCTTCCTTTCTTTCTCCTTCCTTCCTCTTACCTTCTTTTCCTTTCTTGATCCAATGCCAAAGTGCTCCAAGAAAACTCTAAGTGTCAAAGAGTGAGAGAAAGGGAGTGAATAATGAGAGAGCTCCAAAATTGAACTGACAAAAGGTTACAAACTGATCCTCAGAAGCCTTTTTATCAATTAGGCTTCTGTTTTCTTCATTTTCCATTATTTTACTTCATTTTCTTCCTCACATGCAACCGATGACCTTTCACCTTCCTTTTCTCCTAATTTCCATTATTTTCATAAATAAATGTGCCCAAAATGCCATTTTGCCTTTCCAAAGCCTTAACGATTGCTTTTGCCAATTTCACTAGCCATAATAAACCAATGAACACCCACTAGGATGTTTTTCCCAACTTGGAATAAGTGTCCCATCAACCGTGGTTATTATTTTTCCTTTATTAACTTTTATTACATGGAATTTTCTTTAGGGATGTTATAGAACCCTCCCCCTTGGGGGACACTATCCTCGGTGTTCAACCACACCCATACCTCAGCAAACTTCTAAAAAGAAAACATACTACCCATGGAGCTTTATAACATAATTTGATGCAGTATTTACAATGATCATCCTGCTGAAAAGCAAACCAACATGACAACTATAATGACATGACACCCATACTGCTTATTCGAGCTTTATAACATATTTCATAGTAGTATTTACATCCATATACATATGTACATATATCAAAACATCACCAAAACATGTACCAAAAACATATACCAACGACATATACCAAAACATCCGCTCAACCAGCGAATAAGGAAGGATACATGGCCCACATCTTAACTGCCATATCCCATGAAGCTTCATCATGCCCAAAGTGATTCCATTGCACTTTAACTTGCTCAATTGCTTGATTTTGGAGCATGAGCACCTTTCTCTGCAATAAACACTGAGGTTCTGGTTGGAATTCTCCATCTGCCTCCACCTACAATACAGACCAGTGAATCACATGATCAACATCTTTAACATACTTTTTAAGTAATGACACATGGAAAACATCATGGAATTTCACTATTGGAGGCAGTGCAAGTCAATAGGCCACTGGTCCAATCCTCTCAATAATCCTGAAAGGACCAAAAAATCATGGTGGCAGCTTGGAACATGATCCAATCCGCAAGGAGCTCTTCTTTGGTTTGATGCACAAGTACACTTGTTCCCCAACCTAAAACTCCTTGAACAACTTGTTCAGATCTACATAGCTCTTCTTCCTATCCTGTGTTGCTTTCAAATTCTTCTTGATTACCTACATTTCCCGCTCCATGTTTGCCAACATGTCTGGTCCAATAAACATCCTATTAACTGGATTACTCCAACTTATGGGAGTATTAAAACTCCGCCCATACAATGCCTCGAAAGGACTCATCCTCAATGACTCCTGATAATCATTGTTGTATGCAAACTCAACCAATGGAAGATACTCTACCCATATTCTCTATTGGTGCATCACATACATCCTCAACATGTCATCCAATATCTTGTTGACCCTCTCTGTCTGTCCATATGTCTGCAGATGAAGTTGTATTGAAGACCAACTCTATACCCAAACCTGCAAACAACTCCTTTCAAAACTTGGAAGTGAACTTTGCATCCCTTTTTGACACAATCTTCATTGGAACACCATGCAAGCTGACCACATCTCTGATGGACACCTATGCCACGTCACTAGTTGAATACATAGTCTTAACTTGAATAAAGTGTGCAACTTTTGTCAACTTGTCCACAACAACCATTATGGAATCATGTTTTTTCAATGTCCTCGGCAAACCTGTGATGAATTCCATGGAAATGACCTCCCATTTCAATTATGGAACCGCAACTGGTTGTAGCAGTCCACCTGGATGCTTACACTCTGCGTTTACCCATTGACAATCCAAACATCTAGCTATAAACTCTGCCACATCCTTCTTCAGATTTAGGCAATAATAAAACTTGTTCACTGTGGTTAATGTCTTCTGATACCCTAGGTGGCCTAAATATGGTTTCGCAAGAAACTCCCTCAAGGTCACCTTCTTGAGCTCACTATTGTCTGGCACATATATAATGTTCCTAAAACTAACCAATCCTTCTACCATGAGACAATAATCCACATCCTGTGCACCTGTACCTGTACCTGTACCTATACATGTACCTATACCACTACATGTACCTGTATTGGTACCACTACCTGTACCTATACTTGTACTCTATTCTAACCTATGCACAATCTCCATATACTTGACATCCTGTTGATTCCTGCAAGATCCTATCATGTAGATCTATCCCTTTGGAACTCATAGTTGCTATATGGTTTACCTTTATCTGCTTGCTAAGAGCATCTGCGACCTTGTTTTTCCTTTCCCTTGATGTACTTGATCTAGGAGTCAAACTCATTGATCGCGACCAACCACCTAGCTTGCCTAGCATTCAAATTCGATTGGTCAAACAAGTATCTCAACCCACTATGATCACTCATCAGTACAAACCACCTTCCAAGAAGATAGTGCCTCCACATCTTCAATGCATGTATGATCGCTGCTCGCTCAAGATCATGTGTCAAGTAGTTCTGCTAGTGATCATTTAGTTTACATGACTCATAGCACACTACTAATCCTTCTTGCATAAGGACTCCACCAAGTCTTCTCTTGCAAGCATATGTACATACTACAAACTCTTTCTCTGGATCTACAATCTTTAACAATGGTGCATGTGTCAACAACTACTTGAGTTGCTCAAAACTCGCCGCACACTCCTTTGTCCATTCAAACTTCTTACCTTTCCTCTACAATGATGTAATAGGATAAACAATTTGCGAGAAGTTCTTGATGAAGCTCCTATAATAACCTGCTAACCCCATGAAGGATCTCACCTCATTTACATTTCTAGGAGTTTCCACTCCATGATAGCTCACATTTTCTCTGGATCCACTACTATGCCCTCCTTGGAGACAACATGTCCCAAGTAATGTACCTCAATTTGAAATAAATTTCAGTTCTTGGGCTTAGCATACAATTGATGCTCTCTCAACAACCTCAACACTGTTGCCAAATGGTCAACATACTCTTCCTCATTTTTAGAATATACCAATATGTAATCAATAAACACAATAACAAACTTATCCAAATAAGGATGCAAGACATTATTCATTAAACATATAAATGTAGCTAGAGCATTACTTAAACTGAATGGAACTACAACAAACTCATTATGCCCATACCTGGTCCATAAATTTGTCTTGTAAATGTCCTCCTCTTTGATGCGTATTTGATTGTATCCGAATCTCAGATCAACCTTTGAGAATATTGTTGCTCCCTTTAACTGATCAAACAAATCATCAATCTCCAACAATGGATACTTGTTCATGATGGTCACTTTGTTCAACTACTTGTAGTCAATGCATAATCTGAGAGTAGCATCCTTCTTATTTACAAACATTATCAGTGTGCCCCAAGGTGGTACACTTGGCCTAATGTATCCTTTGTCAAGCATCTCTTTCAGCTGCAAATTTAACTTTACCAACTCAGATGTGCTCATCCTATAAGGTGGTTTTGATGTTGGAGCTGCCCTTGGCACTAACTCAATAGAAAATTATACTTCCCTATGAGGTGGAAACTCTAAAATCTCTACGGGAAACACATCCTGAAATTGCTATAGAACTGGGTACTTGCTCAAAACATAAGCATCGTCAACTTCCTTACCTTTGTCTCTAGAAACATGCATTGAAAAAAAAACAGACTCTTTCCTGCAATTACGCTTGGCCAGCATAGCTGTCACCAGCCTAACTGACGTGGCTTTCTTCTTTCCCTGTAAGACCCTTGGTTCTCCATTTTCATCTAAGCACTCAATGGCTTTTTCATATCAACCCACCTTGGTCCTATGATGATACAACCAATCCATGTTCAACAACATATTGTATGATCCTAATAGTAATACATTCAAATGTGTTGTGGTAGGCATACCATTCAAATCAAATGTACAAGCTCTTACCTAATGATGAACTCTCTTCTTGGTAACTGTAGCCAACTTCACTAACCAATATTTTGCATGCACTTCTTTATTCAAACCACACCTATCCACCAAGTCATGAATAACATAACTATAATTAGATCCAGGGTTAATCAAAATGGAAACAATTTGATCACAAAGCTTACCGTCCATCTCAATGATAGATGCATGATTGTTTGCATGTGTGTTATCCAGTGTTGCATAGATACGAGGAACACTCTAACCAATATCCCCAACAGTTTGCACCTCATGTGCACTATGTATATGAGGCCTACCACCCTGATTATGTGGACAAGCTCTCTTAAGGTGTTCCTTACGGCATGTCCAACACTCCAACCATCCAGTACCATCACCTCTATGCTGTTGTTGTGATCCATGTCCTTATCTAGTTGCACTGAACTTCTTTTGTGGTGCCACATTTTCTTTCTCTTATGCATTCCAAGGCCTTGCTATTTTCGACTGCCATTTACCTTTACCTTTATCTTTCCCTTTACATCCTTGCCGAGATTCATTCTTACACTTCAATTGTTCATAGCAATGTTTCAATTTCCTAATAATTTCCTCAAGTGACCGAGGCTCGTCATACTCAATCCAATCTTTAAATGCTAATGGAAAACCACTAACAAATCACTAAACTTTAGCCTTCTCATCTTTAATATACGGTACATACCTCAATAGCTCCAAGAACTTGGTTGTATACTCTTCATTTGTCATCGATCCCATCTTTATCTCATTAAATTCTTTGGCCTTACTGTCATAGTACCTTTCTGAGAAGTACTTATTCCTAAAAAGCCACTTGAACTCATGCCAACTCAATTCCTTTGTCGTGATGTATCTGATCTTCCCAATAGATATCTACTTTACCTCTGAGGATGAAGATAACTACTCTAGCCTTCATATTATCTATGGAATTATGCAACTCAAAGAACTTCTTCATCCCAAGTATCCAAGCCTTGTATCTTTCCGCTTCTTCAAGTCTCCATCAAAAGAAGGTGGCTTTGCTTTCTTGAGTTCATCTAGCAAGTATCCCCTATCACTCCTCCTGTAAGGATGATAATGATGAAGATCATAATTCCTATCATAACTAGAACTAGAGAAGCACCTGTGTCCATCACCTCTCCTATTGGAGTATCCAAAAACCTGTCACCTCTCATTGTGTCATCTCTATATGACCTATGACCACCATGAGACCTACTACCATATGCCCCATTAGTTATGTCCTCCTACCCATGGTTGACCTGAAGTAGCCCATGTCGCTACAATTATGAAAAAATCTAAAGGAGTATTGAATTAACCTCTGCTTGTTTCTCTTGTTCTACATGATTTTGTCATTTTCTACCTTACAACACCTTATTTATTCCTTCAAGCTTCTCAATGTGTCTACGAAGTTAGAAGAGTTCCCAACACCAAGATGCTCGTCTGATTCATAGGGAGAATATTTGTAGTCTACAATCCTGCTAGTCATTTTGATCTCTTTTCTGTTAGGCATAATATGTTAGCTAAACCAAATCAAAATAGACCAACATAAATTTGGTGAGGATATCTCATCTATAAGATCAACCAATCAGCGTGGTACATGTATAACATAATCATGACAACATATATACATAAAATACATAAGCATATAAGCATATAACCATCATTCTAGCTATAGTCCAGTCATTAATGCATGACCATATCAACTACACATACCATGACCTCATGCATGACAACAACAACATCCTCTTTCACATGGCGACATCACGACAACCATGACCAACACCATGCATACACAACAAGCATATAGACTACAAGGATGATTAACACACGTGCAACCGACATGAAGGCATGACCAACACATACCCCCTATTCTGTATAAGGGGTGAACCATGCTCTGATACCACTTTGTGGTATCAGATATGACCCAAAGAGAGTGCAACCGGTTTTGATAGCACTCTGTAACACCCCCATCCCACATCTACCCAAGTAACAGGCCAATCGGGGTAAATATGCGACAAGAGGCTACTATAATGGGATTCAAACTCCTATGTGGCCTTAAGGAAGTGGAATTGACGGAAACACATCACATAGACCTTCCACATCAACAACAGAACTCCTAGGGGCCAACCCAACCACTTAGGTAACCAGCCCCTGAGACCAACTAAAGTTTTAGAACATTAAACCCATAAACTATCCCTTGATATGGACAAGCATGCATCTAGGAGGCTCCAACCACTCCCACAACATGGGTATGCATGGGTATGGGAACTTTTCTCCTCGGATTTATGCCAACAACTCTGGAATTGTGCCATTTTTTCAGGCCCAAAGCCCACGTCACTACCCATAGCTCAATGACACTTTCAGAAATGAATGTACACAACATAATGATGATGCATTTCCAAAAACAATGACAATGTCTAGACTAGACCCCTACTAGCCATGACAAGCATTTCATCAAACATGTCACAAATATGTAATCTACAGGTCTAAACAACATATCTGAGCATAAAGGTCTCATACTTATCTGAGAATCACCAAGAAGCATTGTTCCCTTATATCATTTACTGCATTATCATCTATTGGGTCATAGATACATTGCTCATTCATTTACAAATCAAAACATGAGGATAATCATACATCATCACTGTCATAATACATCCTTATAACCAAAAATAACAACATAAATACCAAGGATACATCAACCATAGAATACACATATAATACTCATGAATTAACAAGGAGAAATAACCTCATATTAATGATGCAAAATCCAACCCGGGATGGGACTACCATGTTCCACCCAACCATAGAATGGCAGAGCCAATTCTCTCTTTAGTCATTCACCTCCATGCCATATTCCAAGTATGAATGTGGGACTCAAACCAAAAGAACCAGCCAGGGCAT
>APFE030914431.1:2292-15463 GCA_000404065.3 Pinus taeda | reverse complement strand
AGGGATTCAGAGGGGGGGAGGGAGAGAGAGTGAGATAAATGAAGAAAGATACAGACATAGATAAAGGGGTAGGGAGAGGAAGATAGAGAGAGAGGAAAAGCGAGAGAGTGGAAGATATAGGGGGTGGATAAAGATAGAGGGACAAAGATGGTAACTAAGAGAGAGAGAGAGAGAGAGAGAGAGAGAGATGTAAGCGAGAGGGAGAGAAAGAGTGAGCGTGGTAGAGAGGGAAACAGATAGGCAGATAGAAAAGTTGGGAGGAAGAGGGAGGGAGATGGCAGAGTCTTTGGAAGAGAGGTATGGATATGGGGAGAGTGTGAGGGATATATTTTTTGGGAAAGAGAGACGAAGAGTTACATAAAAAAAGAGTAGTAGAGAGAATACTAGAGTGAGGGAGAGGTATTGAGAGGGATAGAGAATGAGGGGGAGAGAGGAATATTGAGGGAGAGAGAGATGTAGCGAGATTGATAATGATAGAAAGAGATAGGGAGAGAGGGGGAGACAGAAGAAGCGCGAGAAAGAGAGAGGGAAATGGGGATAAAGGGAGAGACAGAGAGAGGTTACAATGGGAAAGGGAGAGGTATGGAGAGAGAGAGATAGAGAGGTAGAGAGATAGAGGGGGGTAGATATATAGATAGAAAGTAGGAGATTGAGAACAATGGAGATTAAGCAGGAGAGATATGGAGAGTGAAATAGGGTGAGAGAAGGTGAGTGGGAGAGAGAGAGAGAAGGATACATAAAGTTAGAGAGAGAGGGATGAGTGGGAGAGAGGAAGAGAGTGTGAGAGAAACGAGGGAGAGAGGTAGAGATATAGGGTGGGAGAAAGAAAGCAACAAGGTTGGGGAGGGAAATGAGGGGAGCAAGAAAGTGAGGGAAAGGTGAAGATATACATGGATATGGGAAGAGTGGGGGTGGTACACACACACACACACATACAAAAAGAGAGATAAGGAGATATATGGAGTGATGGTGGGAGAAAGAGAGGGAGGAATAGGATGGGAAGAGAAATTTCCTAAGATTGGGGTAGAGGGAGAGCGATAGGGAAATGAGGAGATAGACATAGTGAGAGGCAGGATAGAGAAAGACTGTGGGTTAGAGAAAGAGAGGTAGAGAATGAAAGATAGAGAGAGAAATATGGGAAGAGAGACACAGATGGAAGGACATAGATAATGTGTGGAAGGGAAGGAGAGGGGGGGGACTAATTGGGAGAGAGGGAGAGGGTGTGAGATTCTGCTTTCAATCTCTTAATTAAAAATGGCTCTTCCTGACATCATACTCCTGGGATGTCTTTCTATAAATTTTGAATGTACCATCCCCATGGAAGTTATCCATGACATGTCCAAGTCAATTTTCAGTAGTGGGGGTGAACCATCTTTTCGTGTGCATGTGCGCCAAGTTATAAACTTTTGCCTACTCCACAAGAAAGAGTAAAAGAATGTCTGGACTACATTACTCACCCTCACATTCAAATTTCGTGCTCAACGTTGGTGCTATATATTACCCTTTGCCCCTATCGATTCATTTGGTCATCTTGCAGAAATGATGATTAAAATATTTGATTAGTATAGGGACCGAGATTTCTGTGAAAAAATGTCATTTAAGTATGGAGCTTGATGAATTAGTTGAGGACATTGTTGATCACTTCCTTCACCTTTGCTTTGAAATTCTTGAGTGGCTTGTGAGCTTTGACTTCTTTAGAGAAGAGTTTAAATGCTTTGTTCATAGTTCTCAATATGGTGAACCTCCTAGTTTCCCTTCCTCCCCAACTCTTGTGGATCATGAGGCACCTTAGATTATAGAGGAGGAAACCAACACCCCATTTGTTCCTTTTCCTCCTCGTTTTCCGGTCCCAAGGTGGGTGCCTCCTTGTGGTTGCAAAGCTGAGAATTCTGGGCAGCATGTCCACAACCCATCTTCTCATCTATCTCTTGCTTCTATGGAGGAAGTTCCAAAATGGATCAGGAAGCCAACAATGAAGAATCACTCCTGCATTTTTTAAGAGGATGTCACCATTCATAACTCAAGTCTTGACTCTGATCTTCACCTCTGCCATCCTCCATCACCTACAAGCAATGACTCCTTGTAGCATTACTCGCATGATCAATCCACTTCACCAGCCAATTTTCGTGTTCTCTTAACTCTAAAGCTATTGGCTCAAATTGTGATCAGGTGCAAGGCAGTCACATTACACCGTTAGAGGAGTAGAAAGGTGAGGACACTATCAATCTTCCTTCTCTGTTTCAAAATTATGCACATGAAAATGATGAGCTTCCATCCTTGAACGATTATCAATATGCAAATCTCGGTTGAATAGCATGTACAATTATTTCTTCAAATCAACCCCTAGTCTTGGGGAGTCATCACTCCCATGTTTCCATAGGTTGTGACAAATACCCAAACACATCATGTGATCATCCATTTTCTCATGAAGACTCTAACTCAGTTCTAGAATGTGCTCCACTCAAAGAAGATATTCATGCCGAAACTTCCCCTTCACCTCACTTGCTCGTGTGTCCTACCATCCACGAGGCATCCACATGTGTCAAAGATAATCCATGGTCTCTTTTTTCTTCATCCGATGAGTTATCTCGTCAATTCACACAAGGTAGTGACATTATCCACGATGAAATTGAAAACACTCTAATCACAGAGCATACTTCCCATTCCCCATCACTTATTCTCTTGCATGAAGATAATTCTTCAAGTTAGCTTGCTAAAGATGAAAAATCTAGTGCAACTTGTGATAGAGATGGCTACCATCCTTAGAGCAGTTTTGAAATCAGCAACAGTAACCATCCTCAAGCCATGCATGATCTTGTTCAAGCTTCAAAACATGATTATTCAATTATGGAAAGTTCCGAGATGTACCAAGGAGTCGAGGTACTTCAAGGTCCATTGATGGTTATGTTAGGACCTCGCGACTCTCGTAAGCCCCCCAAACTAAACCAGATCTGGTTTCTCATGCACGATCCATCTATCTGCATTTTTTCATTTAGTGTTGATCCCCGTGTAAAAGAATGTTTGGTATTCCACGTGTGATATTTCAAACTTTTAAGATTTTATGACCAAATCCATGGATATGTTATAGCACGTCCATCTTCATCCACGTATATTACATGAAACGTGGTTTGGGAATGTTTGTTTCTCATGAAATCGTGGGATTGTGAATTTGATCATCTCAAAGACCATCTTTACCCACAATCATGCTTATCAAATTTCGCTCTTCATGATTAGCTCCTCAGCCTTTTGATGAACCATGCACTACAAATATGTCTGCCTTATCTAGCTCATAGGGAAATTGCTTCCATTATTTAGAGCATTAACAAGATTTCTCAAATGAATTTTCTTTGTTCATTTCAAACTAGGAAACTGATGTTTCAACCAGCTCATCTGATCATTCCTATATCTTTGGTGACTTTCGCTCAACTTATCATTTTTCCAACAGCACATTCGATGGTAGTTTCTTTGTACTCTCTAATCTTCATTGTTTAGCATATTTCTCATCAGGCTTTTGTCAAGCAGGTGAGGCACTTCAACTTGCGCTGATGGTTATGGTAGGACCTCCTTGTCTTTGTATGCCTATTGAGAATGGTCATATTTTCTTTTCCTAACGAGATTCCAATCTTGATCCTATTTGTCAAATTGAAAATCCATCATTTCAAATATCGCGAGGCTTTCCAAACAACCATCATGAATTTTATGATCCAATTATTGAATTGTTGGAACAATCTTACTTCGAAATCAATGTTGCAAGCAATAAGTTTCAATCCTTCCTCACGCTTGATGGCAAGCTCAGTGCAGATGAGGTTGTATCCATAAGAAGCTTCTGAGGTTTGATTAGAAAGGGAATCCATAAAACCCTCTCTCTCCATCTCCACCCTCTCTCCCCTGTTATCCCCCACATCATCCCTCCCTCCATATACCCCCCTATCCACCTCCCTCTCCCCCTCTCTTCCTCTCTTCCTCTTTGTGCCTCCTCCTTCCCCACCTCCCCACGCTTCTCTCTCTGTCCCATAACTTACCCCTCACTCGCTAGCCTTCGTCTTCTCTTCCTTTCCCTTCCTCCCTCAATCTCCCCCTCTCTTCCCCTCCCTTCCTCCCTCCTTCCATCTCCCCCATCAATCACTCGCTCCTTTCCCACCACTAACTTGGTCTCTTCCTCTCCCTCCCTCCTCCTCCCCCACCTCACCCCCTCTCTCTCTCCCTCTCCCTTTCATCTCTCTCTCCCTGCTCACTCCCTTCCTATCCCAATCCATCCACCTCCATCAGTACTCACTCCCTCTCTTCCTTTGTCCCCCTCCTCCTCTACCCCTCCATCTATATTTCTCTCTCTCTCCTATCTTCCCTGCCTCCCTCCCACCGACCTCTCCTCTCTCTCCCTTCCTCCCCTCTCTCTCATCCCCCATGTACCTCCCACCATGCCACCCTATCTCCCTCCCTCCCTCCATATCCCCCTCTCTTCCCATCCTTTCCTCCCTCCTTCCCTCCATTGCTGTCCACCCCCGCCTCACCCGCCTCCCCCGTTCCTCACTCCCTCTCTTCCTGTCCCTCCCTCTTCCTCCCCCAGCCTCTCTCTCTCTCTCTATCCTTATCTCCCTCTCCATCTCCCCCACATCCTCTCTACCTCCATCTCCCCTCTTCTCCACCATTCACTCGCTCCCTCCCTTCCCACCACTCACTCACTCGCTCCCTTCCCACCACTCACTCACTCGCTCCCTCCCTTCCCACCACTCACTCACTCCCTCCCTTCCCACCACTCACTCACTCTCTTCCTCTCCCTCCCTCCTCCACCCCCACTCACCCCCTCTCTTTCTCTCTCTCTCTCTTCATCCGCCTCTCCCTCTTCTTCTCCCTCTCCCTCTACCCTCCCTCTTTCTATCCCTCTCTCTATCGATTGCCCCCCACCACTCACTCCCTCTCTTCCACTTTGTCCCTCCTCCTTCCCCACCTTCTGCCACTTCTCTCTCCCTTTCTCCCCCTCTCTATATCCTTATCTCCCTCTCCATCTCCCTCACATCCTCCCTCCCTTCATATCCCCTGCTATCCTCCTCCCTCCCTCTCTCCATCCCCCCCAACACTCGTTGTGTCCCTTCCCACCACTCATTCATTCTCTTCCTCTCCCTCACTCCTCCTCGCCCACCTCACACCCTCTCCCTCTCTCCCTCTCTCTTCCTCTCCCTCTCGCTCTTCCATCCCTCTTTCTATCCCTCTCTCTCTGCTTTCATCTCCCCCTACCTCTCTCCATCCCTCCCACCACTCGCTCCCTCTTTGTCCCTGTTCCTTCCCCACCTCTCCCCCCTCTCTCTCCTTGTCTCCCCACCTACCCACCACCATCAGCCTCCCTCCTTCGTCCATCTCCCCCTTTGTTCCACTCCATTCCTCCCTTCCTTTGCCTCCCTTCCTCCCTCCATCTCCCCCTTTATCCCACTCCCTTCATCCCTCCCCCCATATCTCTCCTCTCTCCCTCGACATCCCTCCCTCTCTCTCTATCCTCTCTATCCGTCCCTCCATCCATCTCCCTCACTCGCCCCCTTTCTATCCTATCCCCTCTACCTCCACCACCACTCGATCCCTCTCTTCCCCTCTCTCCCTCCTCTCCCCCTTTCTCTATCCTTCTCTGCCTCTCTTATATTTCCCTACCTCCCTCACTCAGACTTCTCCTCTCTCCTCTTGCCCCCCTCTATCTCGTCCCCCAACTTACCTCCCACCATCCCTCCCCCCTCTCTATTTCTCTCTCCCTCCCTCTATCTCCCTCGCTCATTTCCTCCCTCCCTTCCTATACCACTAGCTCTGCCTATCTCCCCCACTACTCACTCCCTCTCATCCTCCCCCTCCCTCTCTCTCCCTCCCCCATCCTCTCCCCCTCTTTCTATCCTTCTCTCCCTCTCCTCTCTCTCGTGACCTCCTTCAGTCTGTCTCTCTCCTCTCTCCCCCTGCCTCCCTCCTACTCTCTCCTCCTCCATCCCTCCATCCCCACCCCTGGCCCACCACTCACTCCCTCTCTTCCTCTCTGTCCCTCCTCCTTCCCTGCCTTCCGCCCCCCTCTCTCTCACTGTCCCTTCACCCCCACAGACCCCCTCCTCTCTCCCTCTCTCTATCCTTCTCTCCCTCTCCTCTCCCCCCTTACCTCCCTCCCAATGTGTCTATGCTCCCTCTCCCTGCCTTTGTCCCTCTATCTCTCTCCTCATCTCTCCCTCCCTCCATCTCCCACACTCGCTCCCTTCCTGTCCCTTCCCGTCTCCCCACTTACTTTCTCCCTTACTATCGCTTCCCACCTCCCCCACTACTCATTCCTTCTCTTCCTCTCCCTCCATACCCCTCCCTCCTGTCCCACTATCTCTATCATTCTATCCCTTTCTCTCTAGTTTTTCCTAGTCACACACTCTATCATTCTCTCCCTTTCTCTCTAGCTTTCCTAGTCAACTATATACTAACCTAGTTTGTTATATCATTTATTAAAACAATAAATGAGAATATAAACAATAAATAATAAATAATGGTTCCAAGAGTAGTGAGATGTTTTATAATTTTTTTAATATAAAAAAATTAATCCATATTAACATGAAATTAAATTATTAAAAAAATTATAAATTAAAAAACAAAATATTTTAGAATGATAAATATATAGTCACAAAACATTAATTTTATAAATTATTGAAAATAATGCCATAAAAATAATAATTATGCAAATGTTTTTAATAGAACAATGAAAAATTATATGAAAAAATTGTTATAACACGACCAAAATATAGTAATTTTTTCACATAGATAAATTAAAACAAAACATGAGATCATATGATCGAGAGTATAATTGGCCTTCACATACGTTCGTCCAATAACTCATAACCGCAACAATGTGAGGATGAAGATATGATAATTTGCGCGTGCAATCCAACAAGACACAAGCCAGCTAGTTAGCTAAGCTATCATGGTCAAGTACAATAGCAAATCAATTGAATGGCATCGAGATGGAAATACAAATATCGTTGTGTAACATCCAACTGAAACAATCCAGCAACCTAGCTGAGTTGTCATGTTCCTAGCCAATAGAATATTAGCAAACCGTTCTGGTGATTGGATATAAGACTCACTGCATATTGAAATGGGGTTTTTCAAAACGACAGATTAGGGTAACTACTTAATGAAACAGAGTTTTTCAAGACGACAGATTAGGGTAACTACTTAATGAAACAGAGTTTTTCGACAGGATGAATTAGTTTTAGGAAGAAAGAACATAGCCTCACTCTTTCCATTTCTTGTTGCATATAATTGCTAATATTGGATTTTTATATGGTATGGATTCCAATTGAGAGAAGTTAATTGTCAACCTCTAGATTCCACTAGTCAGCTGTTATTTCCATCTATGTATCACTTAGTATGTACCAGATTTGTTTTTGCAAAGGTGGGCAGATTTGGACCAAACCATCATGGATTGATTCGCAACATATATTTTTAAGAGCGAGTGTTGGCAGAGATGTGGCTCTCTACATCTCCATGGCTCTTGAATGCAGTTTTCTTAATATCTCCCCGACTCTTAATAGCTAAGTCCAACCTCACCCACTTCCATGCTCGATTTGCTAGTGAAGAGGCCGAACCTCAAGATGAATGGGAAAGACTATGCTGGCGGCTAAGAAAGAGAAACAAAAATTGAAAATGTTTGAAGAGTACGACAACTACCCAGAAATCAAACATCTAAACTAAAAATCGATTATTACAAAGAGCAGCCTGAAATCTGAAAATAAAACTCTTTGTTTAAATTATATTTGATCAAAACTATTAAATGATTTCGGGTTCAATAATTCATCTTCATTTTCCTGATTTCTAAATCTACTCGAAGGATTGAGCTTGACAGCGGGAGGAATTATTCTTTAAGACGCAAAATCTGTTATGTTCTCAATATATTCTGTGAATCCCAACTTTGTATTAGGATATACAAAGAGTTCTAAATCTTACAAGTATCTATATTTAAAGCAACAACACCACAATCAACAAGTTATTGTGAAGTAACTGCAACCTGCCATCTAACTACTTTTTCTGCCCTGAGTGCTTGTCAGTCTCTTTTCAATTATGACGTAATCTAGAGAGAAATAACACACTGTACTAGGCTTTCACAGCTATTTCTATATTTGCATATCTAGAAATTAGAAAATGACTTTAACATTTTTTAACCGAAGAGTTGTAAGTTTTACAAGTAAATCGATATTTAAAGAAACAACGCCAAAATCAAGAATGTATTGAGAAGTAATTGTGAGGTACCTTAAAGCTGCTTGATCTATAGTCGTGTTCACTCGGTGGTTTGTCTTTAAATGAGCAGTAAAGAAGCTGAAATAATCCAGAAGAAACAAAAAATCTAGATATAATCAGTAAATTCATAATACTAAAATGAAAGAGATTTAATAAATCAAATGAAAACAAGATTTTCCTTACCTCATCCATCCATCTAGAAGTGGCATGGAGCTTGCATTGGCCAGTTTCGTTCAGCTATAGAATTTTTTGGAATTTTCCCTTTGCTTTTGAAAGCTGAAAATGAGAAAAACAAAAAGTGTAGAAATAGTCAATAAATTGCTATTGAACTAAAACTAAAGAGATTAGAGATTTAATAAATCAAATGAAAACAAGCTATGGATTACCTCACGCATCGAGAAGTAGTATGGAGATTGCATTGGCCAGTTTGGTTCAGCTATAGAATAGTACAAAAGTACTTTTGCTTCAGGAATTTTTCCTTCTCTGTTTCATGCTTTGTGGCTGACAGACATAATTTTGACACAAAAAGAACACATACAAACAAAAATAATAATGACATATATACATGCAAAACCACACAGAGACATGGAAAAATAAGAATATACCTACACAAAAACATAAGAATAGACAAACACAGAAACAGGAAAAATGGGAGCGCTCTCTCATAGTGGGCACATCAGACCACCACCGCCTTAGAGTGAAAGAGAATTCGAACAGAACGTATACCCGAATTTTCTGTACATTTCTATTTGTGTGACCTGCTTTTCCGGGTTTTTCTCTGCATGCCCAGCTTTTCTGGCTTTTCCACTTTTGTTAACGATCAAGTTTTACTATAAATACACATAACGGATAGGTTTTCTGAAATCCTACATATGTGCAAGGGCATTTTAAATAAAATGGAGAATGATTTTCTTGGGTGATAATTAACTGATTCTATCTTGGATTCTTATTCAACTTAATGGCTATCTTTCTCGATGATGGAAGAGTGCATCCAACGCATAGTATCGCATCGACAACTGAAATGTTTCATGATCTTCCAGACTCTGGGAAATCCTCTTTGAACGAAACAATTTTGTAGTGTGTAGAGATATTAATTGAAAGCACACCCATTCCACATCTTCATACAACAATGATCAAATGCATCCTGAGAAAAGAGGACATTCTATGAAGAAAAAATGTAAATAAAATTGAACAAGAGTGTTGCATGTTGTTGTTGCTTTTCCTCTTAAACTTTATACAACTGTCAGATTGGATGACAGTTAGGTTTTAAATGCCAGTTGAGCAAGACAAATCAACGGAATTTCTTAATTTCCCTTGAAATTAACTCAACGATCACGGAGATGATGATTAAGAATGGTTACCATTGCGTCGCATCCATTTTATTTATATAATAATCATACTGCTCACTTTGTATATGCTTTTGTTGTTGTTGAAAAGCATGCTTTTGTTGTTGTTGAAAAGCATGTTTTTGTTGTTTTGACATTTCCAACCGTTTGATTTTCTTTCTATTAATAAAATTTGGAATAAGGGTGAAATGATTACCAAGACTTTTCGCATTTAGGGTATTTTTTATATATTCATTTTGTATATGTTTTTGTTGTTCTTAAAAAAAAACATATGTTTTTGTAGTTACTCTTAGTTTGATTTTCTTCCGATGTCGTTGTTGTGGTTAGGAATATGGGTGAAGTGCTTATTGAAAGCTGTTGTTTTTGTGTTTATGGAATTTCCAATATATGATATATTTTATATTTTAATTAAGATTATGCACAATATTAAAAAAAAATAATTAAAAAAAGGTTATTATATTTTAATCATAACACTCATAACATTTAAAAAAAGTTATTTATGATTAAAAAATTATTGTAAAGAAAATATTTAAAAGGGGAAGTGATTAATAGGATTTGCATTTATAAAAAAAATTAATATTTTTTTATATTTTTAATGTAATTAATCAACGTATTGTATCAATTTTTTATAATTTAGTTATAATTATTTAAAATATTAAAAATATAACAATAAAATTATTTATGAATCTTACTCTTTGTATTTATAAGATATTCAAATTTTAAATTTAAAACTAAAACTTATTGGTATAATCTTTATTTTATTTCACGTTTAAATTTTAACAATTTTTTACTATAACTTTCTATAAGTTCTAAATAATTTAAAAGTGAAATATCTTTTAGGGGTATAATTTTTTAAAATTAAATTTATATCAAACTACACAATATTAAAATCTTTTTTCTATTGTAACATTAAAAAAAAAATTCTATAGTTGGCTAGATTGTAAGCTATCAAATAAAATTTTAAGTGAAATTGAAAAACCATAAGTTAATTGAATTTAGCAATAGTGTATGGAATTCAGCAATAGTGTATGGAATTGATACAATGGCTAGAGGTACTCAACTTGGTTTGTTATAGAACCACTACTCAATGCTAACAAGTTCTTCTATCCCCAACAAGGTGCAATTTAAGGACAAGTTAGTAAAATAGATATATTTTCATTTTCATTTTAATATTTTAATTTTAATTTTATTGGAATATATTTTCATTTTTATTCAATTTTTAATTCATTTTTAAAAAGTTTTAAAAGTAATCAATTAAATAATTATTTGATATTGATATCATTATTATAGTCATAATCTGATAAAAATACAGAAGCAAATTGTTAAAAGATTATTCTATATGTCTTCTATCGACCTTGTGGAGTGAACATAAAATTCCTCACCTCTTGAGTTTCTTCCTTAACTCAAGAGATATGAGAGTTCTTAAGAGTCTCAATAATGATGACCATCATATACTTAGTTTGGTTTATAGGCTATAGGAGTCATCAAGTATGGAAATTATCCAAACACCTTAACCTAGAAAGTTACATAGCATCAACCAAATCCACATTTAATAAGATAATAAAATATTCCAACACCATCTTGTTTTCTCGCATAAAAATGAGGATAAAATTAATAAAGTTTTTCTAAAACCATCTCTAAGAAATATGCCATCTAACAAACTCATACATTTAACGAGAGGATTACAATGTGTTTACAATATTTCCCATGGGAGCATAGACGTTATGAACTCCACATTTAATATAGTTAATTGGAATACAATGTGTGTTTAACCCATATTTCCCATGGGAGCATAGATGTTATGGACTCCACATTTAATCTAGTTAATTGGATTACGATGTGTTTAACATGTATTCCCCATGGGAGCATAGATGTTATGAACTCCACGCTTCTTTTTAAGAAAAAATCAACCAAATGGGCATAACACATTCTTATCTCTCTGTTAGATCCCTACAATACTAGTGATTACCCCATTACTATTGTAGTTTTATCCCTTATTAATATTGTTGTGCCCCTATTGTCCCCACATTGTTATTATTGTGCCCCAAAGAATCCCTCTATTGTTATTTTTGTGCCTTTATATTATTATTGATAGGTCGGTTGGGTTATATTGTGACTCCTTAAACTTGTATATATTGAAAGGAGGTTTCGTCATTTGAATCATCAAAGAATCATTCATTTGTGTAATGTAAAGGAGGTTGCCCTCTCGAGGAGGTTGAATTCTAAGGCGTTGATCTATCTTTTCTATCTTTTTGTGAGCTCGTTTCATAACATTTGGTATCAAAGCTTTGGATTCTAGGGTTTCGCTACTCCAAATAGGTCATTGTGGCATTTTCGCTATAACTTTTTTCTGCGACATTTTAGAAGTGAAAGAAAACCCATTTAAGACTACATTGTACTAAACCTCAGATCTAAATTTCAGAGATTTTCACGATATATTTGTGGAGATATGATGTGAGGAAGTTGGTCTTTTTGTAGACTCTTGAATTACATTCCAAACAAGTGACCTCGGGAAAATCGTCATAACTTTCTCTCTGGACATCGGATTGAAATTTCGTAAGAAGGTACAGAGAGGATGGACTGTAGTTTCTTGTATATATGTTTTAGAGCCAAAGGTCGAAATAGGACACGTGGCATGTCATACAAGTTCGCTATACTAAACTAGCCTATAATCAGGTCACTGTGGGAGATTTGGCATAACTCTTCCTTGGAGAATCCAATTTGGATGTGAATAGTGGCTTTGGAAAGAGGACACAGAGGGCTACTATAGGTCATAATTTCATAACTTTATGATCTGAAATTACAAAGATACATCAGAGGCAATATTGAGCTCCTACAAAGTGAAAAAAGGTTTGTAGATTCTTTTAAATTTATGCTTAAGCTTGGTTTGAAAAAATATTTTGAAGGAATTCAAAGGGCATAGTAGAGCATTATTATTGGTAACTGATGCCCCAAGGAAAGAAAATGCAAACACCTAGTAAGCAACCTGAAAGCTCTATCATGACTCATGAAGAAGAGGAAGAAATGCTACATGATATATCAAAATTACGAGACCAAGTGCAACAAGTGTCGCTTGCACAAAAAGGAACAGAATCTAAGATGGATGGTTTAAAGAAAGGCGTAGAAGCTAAGATGAATGATGTGGAAGCTAAGATGGACAATTTGAAGATAGATTTGAAAGCAGGCATGGAAGATTTGAAAACAGATTTAACAAAATTTCTACAAGAAATGCTTACTAATGGTGAAAGGGTAGTAAAGGAAACTCATGATGAGAACAAAAGAAATGTTAATCATGATTTCATAGACTCTAATGTTGGATCGAAGACCCACCATATTTCAAAAATTGATATGAGGAAGTTTGATGGCAAGGATCCCGCAACATGGATATTACAGATGGAGCAATTTTTCGATCTAGATAATGTGCAAAACACACAAAAGGTACGTATTGCAACTTTATATTTGGAACCAAATCAGTTTTTATGGTATCAATGGCTTTACTCTCGTAAACAAATTATCACTTGAGAAATTTTTATGGAAGAAATGACAGCACATTATGAGGATACAAAAAGCAACACCTTTTT
>APFE030914418.1:77798-109938 GCA_000404065.3 Pinus taeda | reverse complement strand
GGGATCTTCCTGCCACCGTCACCTTGGGTAGAATCCTAAGATTATGGCCACTAAGGTCACCAACAACAACAAATATACCTGGGGGAATAGTCTACAATCCGACAGCACGCAAGGGCAGAGTAACAAGCTCAATCCCCTTATCGGCTCCTTGACAATGGTCAATCCAAGGTTTACAGATAAGTGATCCCCTGGCTCCTCAACAATAATTTGAGGTTTACCGTTTGTAATACGTGCGTGTCTGGCGTCGTTCCCAACAAGGGAGGATTGATCCCCTCACTGGTTCGGACACGAGCTCGTGCTTCTCCTTTAAAAGGAGCTTTCCCAGAGTATAAATGTAACAGCTGGATTTATCCTATCACAAGATAAGCTACTTGTTTGGTTTTATAGTCTTGGAGAGTTAATTACTTACCTACTCCAAGACACTAGCCTGATCTATGTTGGTGCTTCAAGACCCTAGAAACATAAAAATTTCTAAGTTAATTTTACTTTAAGCGTTGATTTTAATGGTTGTTCTTTAAGACAAAGGTGATGTTGATGAAACTTGATGGCGTATAGACTCGACTCCAACTCTGTAAAAGATGAACCTAAGATGATTTACACTATTTTCCTTTTCAATGAATTTTCTAATTAAGAGAGTTGAGAGAATGCAATCTTTTGATAAAAACAACTTTCTTAACAGACAATCAAAGAAACAATCTTTTATCTTTTCAAAGCGCACAAAACATGACCACTCATTACTTCACGAAAAATTCCTTTCTCTTTCAAAGACGTCAAATGCTACTCTAAAGCAAACTTTGTAAAGGAGAGCTTTTATATTTTCCTATTTAATAAAGCATGTAAAACTAATTTAATCAAAGCAATTTCAAGATCTATGAAAATCTATGAAAACTCACTCAAAAGCAAATTGAAGGAAATTTACCTAACTTTCCCTAACAAGTAAATCTAAGAAGAAAAAGCCTACTAAGATGATTCCGGGATGTTTTACTTCGCAACAATCAGTCTAAGGACCAGTTTATGCAGAATCACAAACTAATCAAAACAAAAAATCAATCTCTTTTTGTTCTTTTTGAAAATGAAATTCACAACTTTAAATGAACAAGCTATATTGAAATTTCACAAAGAAGCAACACAAAGGTAGGTCGCTCACGCGGGTAGACTTTACGACTGGTCCGACTCCTAAGAATACTAACAAAACCAGAGATATCTAAGGCACTGCAACTTCTAAATCCAAAGTCACTACAGGACCAATACAAAAATCAAAACCCTAATGCTAAACTTTCAATGAATTTGACTAAAACTTTTGACACTAATGGGACAAGTACAGTTGAAAATTTTTGATAGACAACCAGTGGATCTGGGCAGTAAAGACTAAGAAAAACAAAATCTAAAGGGAAAAAATGGATAAAATTGAAATTTTCTCAATTTTAACAGGGTACGCAGGCAGCCTATTTAACCAGGTGCGCCTATGCTCTGTGTGCAAAGAGACAGTGCGTACAAGTACGCATTGTGTCTAACTCAGAGGGTGTGTACTGCTGCAAAATGAAGAAAAACTAAATTCTAACTCGACTCTAAGCTAACCCACCCAAAAACATAGTCAAGCAATCAAAAAACAAAAGAAACAAGACTCTTTTCAGATCAAAGTAATACTCAAAGGAAAAATCAAGCACATTAATGGATTCCCCAGAAGAGTCGCCAATTTGTCATGCGGAAAGAGTTATTTTTGCTGATAAAACTAACCTCCCTAGGAGTCTAAGACTCTCTAGTGACAAACAAGACAATTAAGAGCAATCCTTCTCTAAACATACATTATTCTATGAGAAACCAAGTGTTTTTCGATCTTACCTCAAGTCCAACGCTCGTTGTAGCAGTCCAGCCTCGCTGATCCGGATGAGCTCCTCCTTCACTTTGAAACCTGCATACACTAACAATCAAACGATTACATAACACCTGAATATTCCATAAAACAAAGCATATTCAACATATAGACCAAGGAGTATATGAAACAATTCATTAACAACAAATCATTGAGAAGAATGGACTTATTTGTATTAAGGAAACAAAAAAGAAACCATTACAACCTGAGCCTTGGTGTTGTGCAAGTTCCTCCCAGGGTCCAGCAAGAGTTTTCCTCTACTTTGACAAGCTCACCCACTTCCAAATGAAACAAGAAAGGATGGTAATCTCTCCTCACAAGCTTACAATGGAAGTCCTAATTCCAGCAGCATCTACCCTTTGGAATGTTCAGCTTTCAACCTTCCTTCCCTTGGCCCAATGCCTATATTTATAGTGTTCTAGAGGAAGTTATTCAGTTCCAACATCAATGGGATACTCCCTCTTTTGGATGGGGTAGCTCCTCTCTTGATGGGATAAGTTCCTCTATCATAGGGGTGCATGAACCATCTGGAGCCGCTCAATACACGCCAAACACTCTTCTAGAAAGCTCTAAAAGTGACCACAAGTAACTTTTTTAAGATGAAACTCACGCCTTTTGACATTTACAGGAGTACGCACCCATCCCTTGGCTTACAGAGCGTACAAGTACGCAGGTACAATGAGCTTGGGATGAATACACGCAGGCAAGGTAGAGAGAACCTGCGTACCCAGAGATAAACATGTGTTTTAATGACTTTCTCTCTTTTTTGAAGTTTGACATGAAGAACAGAGGTATAAGGCTTGACAAGGAGGATAATATGACTATTGATGGAGCCATATTAACTGCATATAGTCATGGTGACAAATTTCAGTGTAACATGGTCAATAGGTTCTCTCTTGTATTGTTTTACGCTTTTTCGGACTTGAGAGACAAATCTACGGAAAAGAGCTTGTGGATTTTTCTTTTTGTCCCTTTTCAAACTCTCTAAACATGAAAGGACTAAGTTATCATTGTTGTTAGACTCGTTAAAACATCAAATAGCGACAAGCTTGTTCATCATGACAAGACCGAGTTTCACCTTCGCTAGACTCATTAAAACATCACATAGTGATGGATTCACCCGAAGGGTGGAATTATACAACAAGAATATGTTATCCTCCTCAAACTTGATAAAAAATAAAGAGGTACTAGTCAGTAATGACTGGGGAAAATGGGAAAAGGGGTAAACCACTTTATGGCAGCAGGTCACTCTTGAACATGAAACTTTCACTTCATCATTGTGACTAGTTGCGTTGGGTTATCTGCTTGATGGTCATCATCATACCTTGGTCTATCATACCATCCATTACTTTTGTTTTGGGTCAATGCTGCCAATCCATTCAGTGTCATCAATATGTTCAAGAGAAGTCACTCAGTTTAAAATTCGTCCTTTGCAATGTAAGGACTTTGGACACCACATATCTCCACAATGGTATGATATTGTCCACTTTGGGTCTCAGCCCTCATGGATTTTCTTTTAGACATACCCCAAAAGGCCTCATACCAATGGAGATATTTTTCCATCCTTATATACCCATGATCCTCCCCACTTCTAGTCAATGTGGGACTTTGGTCGTATACCCAACAATCCTCCCCTCGAACAAAGGACCATTGAGCCTCCCCTCAAACGATTATCCATCCGTCCACTCTCTACCAACCAGGATTCTCTGCTCCAATGCATTTGGAAGCACATGCCTTACATGGAATACCACCTGCCTCGAGAGCTTGCTCTATCCCAAGTCAACTCCTCTTCACCATGTTGGGACCAGGACACATCCATGAAGAATCTGGAGCACACCGCCTGTCTAAATGAGCTCATCCACAAATCCCATCGTGATATTACCAGGTCCCACCACCTTCGTTTGGCATTCCTAGGATTCATCCACTTAGCTAACTTCAGGGGCATGGCTCTGACACCACTTGTAAGGACTCTGGACACCACATATCTCCACAATGGTATGATATTGTCCACTTTGGGTCTAAGCCCTCATGGATTTGCTTTTAGACATACCCCAAAAGGCCTCATACTAATGGAGATATTTGTCCATCCTTATATACCCATGATCCTCCCCACTTCTAGTCAATGTGAGACTTTGGTTGTATACCCAACATGCAATACTCATAAACCTTCATTTTCATGACCACCATTCCTGAACCTTGTGTCGTCAGTCAAATTTCATCTCCAAAATCATTACTCATTTTGTGTTTTTGATGTTGGATACATCAAAGACCTCCTGCGATGAGTCGCTTCTTGTCGACATCAACACATTATCCAAGAATTTGACTTAGAAACACCCCTTCAGTACCTTGAGACTTGCATACATCAATGGCAAGTTTCTCGCTTCTAGTGATAGGTTGACATCACTAGCCTTAGACCGAAAGACTTTGTATGGTGTTCAACATCAAAACATCCATTCACACCATGTAGAATGTACTACAGTACCTTGGGGATCATTATCATTATCAGTGATTTCTCTCGCATCTATTAACATCTTACATCATTGGATGGTAATCAGATCATGTCTTCCCATGTTTGACTTCAGATCACATATTCGCATGGTTAAGACTCATACTTGAGTGAATGATTGAATGAGATAGAAAACCCAAGAGCTAGTTTCATCCATTTGGACTGCGATTTCAGGAAATGTACCAAATCAATTATACAATGGCTTTACATTGATGGTCATCCTATCATAGTTTTATATTTGTAGATGATTGTCTATGCACTTGTAATGAAAGTTTATATGTTGAGAATGGGTATTCCTTCCCTCATAGATTCATTAGAAAAAATAAAAATATCATGATATTATGTATTGTAATCGATGCAGGTCACCATCCACTTCAGAACCTCCTTATCACATCGTAAAGCATATCACTCGACATCATTATTTTCGACTTCATGCTTTAGAGGGCAGCTATTACAGATCCATTTAGGCACATCACTCCCATCATTCAGATCAGTACCATTAGGGCTCGTCAAACCCTAATTCAGTTGCTACATGCCCTAGACAAATCACCACTTTGAATGCCTCCTTCCCTGAGAGTTTCTTGGCATGAATCCCTTCAAAAATGCCTCATTGAGGGACTAGTGTAGCCTTGGACAGGGGTAAGTGCACTTCAGTGTAGGTAGGCCCATGTCAGGGTGCTCTGCAGAGCCCATAGGCCCACTTTGACCTATGTTGGGTGAGATTGAGCGAAATTCACATAAGGTTATGGGAATATTCTTATCTTCTGGAGCCATCTATAAGATTTCCACACTTATCATCTCCTATGAGCTCGAAATTAGATAGGGAATGAGTTAAGTAACCTCCTATCCTCTCATCCTTTCCTCCATGAAACTAACTCTAAATTGGGAAGGCCATTCAATACCCTCATTTATGACCAAACCTCCTTCATTTGCCTATAAATTGAGCACTCATATACGTGACCAGGGGTTGGATTTTGAGAATTTTTAAGGAGATAATATTGGTGTGAGGATTGAGATTATAAGAAAGTATTGTTATGCTACCAGAGTGTTGTGCTATTGATGTGATGTTGGTTGGAACCTAAGTTGGAAGAATGGCAATGGATCGAACTTCATGGTTGTAATTCTTCCTTCTACTTAATAAAGTTGTTTATACCTTTTTCCATATGCTTATCTTGATATATGATGTTTGTATGTGTGAATGTATCTAATTCCATTTACTTATAGTCGATAGATCTCTTTCTTTGATTGGTTCTCCGTCTTTTGTTTGTGCTTGCAGGTACTTTTTGATCGAGTTAATTTTGAGAAGGAGCGATGAGAGCCATATAAAGGAGACAAAAGGAAAGTGAAAGAACAAGTAGGTCCTTTGATTCCCTTGTTTTATTGATCATCTATAGAAAAAGGATAAGTGATTTAAATCTATTGTTCTAGGTATAGCTACCTACCTAGGGAATTAGTATTTATCCGTAGATGCAAAATTCCACATAACACATACAAAGACCTTTTTTAACTTGCATACTAGTTCTTTCTTACCCTTCACTACAAAGCCTTCAGATTTCTTCATGTAGATCTCTTCTTCTAGATCCCCATGAAGAAATGTTGTCTTCACATCCATTTGTTCTACCTAAAAATAAAAAGTAGAAGAAATAAAAAAAATTAATCTAATAGAAGCTACCTTGGCAACAAGAGAAAAAAATATCACCAAAATCAATTCCTGGCACCTGGGAATAACCTTTTTCTACCAACCGAGCTTTGTATTTCTCCACCTTTCCTTTTGAGTTATCTTCTTCTTGAACACCCATTTGCTGCCAATGGGTTTCCTTCCATTCGACAAATCCACCAGATCCCAAACCTCATTTTTGTGTAAAGATGCCATTTGATCAACCATGGCCTCTTTCCAGAGTTTTCCATCCTCTGAATATACTACTTCCTTCACATTTTTGGGATCATCATCAGTAGTAGATAAAGAAAAATATAAACAAAAAGTAGATGGGCTATACCTTTCTAGCTGCCTTCTTTCTTGAACTGATCTTCTCACAATAGGAGTTTGTGGCTCTTCATCTTCTGATTCCTCTTCTACTGTTGAGTCTGATTCTTCTTCCTTTAGCCCAAACTCTATCTTCTCAAGTTCCTTTAGTAGGATTTCATGTTTAATAACATCTTTCACCTCTCTAAACACCACATCTTGGCTGTACACAACCTTCCTTATTACTAGGTTCCAAAGCTTATAACCTTTTAAACCATCCTTATACCCAATAAAGATGCACTTTTCAGATTTACTATCCAACTTTTTTATTTTTTCCTTTGGAACATGTACATAGGCATTGCATCCAAATACCCTAAAATGTGAAAGAGAGGGTTTCTTACCAGTCCATACCTCTTTTGGAGTATTATACTCCAATGTTGATGAAGGTGATTTTCTAACCAGGTAACATGTTGTCTCCACCACCTCTGCCCAAAATTCCTATCCTAACCTGACACCATTGAGCATGCTTCTTTCCCTTTCCATCAACGTCTTGTTCATTATTTTTGCAACTCCATTTTGATCAGGTGTGTATGGATATTATTCTATCATGCTATACCAAACTTCTTATAGAAATATTCAAATTCCTTCTTGCAAAACTCTCCACAATTATCTGTCCTCAACACCTTTATCTTCTTCTCTATCTGGTTTTCCACCAGAGCCTTAAATTATGTAAAATTGTCAAATAATTCAGATTTCTTCTTGAGGAAATATATCCATGTATTCCTTGAGAAGTCATCTATAAATGATACATAATACATAGACTTACCCAGTGATGGAGCCTTCACAGGACCAAACACATCACTGTGCACAAGCTCTCATATTTGTTTCTTCCTCTTACCACTAGAGGGGAAACTCACCCGATTCTACTTCCCATTTACAAAGTTTTAACAGAAATAAAAATCCATAGAGCTATTAGTCATACATTATACCATACCTTTACCATGAAGTATTCGAAGGCCCTTCTCTCCAATATGTCCAAGCCTTTGATTCCATAACATGGTCTTTTCTCTAGAGACCACTAGATTTTCTACTCCACTTTTAGGAACCACAAAACTATCGCACCCATCAATAATAGTGCTACCTTGCAGCATGTACAAAGTTCCAATATGAACTTCCTGCATCAATACCAATTCTCCCCAAACCATCTTGGAGGTATCTTTCTCGAACATTGTTTTTACACCTACATCATCCAACTTGCTTACAGAAATCATATTTCTAGCTAATGCAAGAATATGCAGAACACCCAAAAGTGTTCTAATCCTTCCACCTTGCAACTTCAACTTGAATTTTCTACGACCAACGATTCTAGCCTTCCTATCATCCCCTAAGAAGACATCACCACCATCATATTTTTCACACTCGTAAAACCACTCTCTATGGGGAGTGGAGTGAAAGGATGTACTTGAGTCAATCAACCATGCCTCATGATCTACATGTGTACTTGAAGAAGAAGCCAATTACACATCCCCACCTTCATCTGAGGCGGTTTTTGCCTATATAAAAGGAGCATCATCAGATCCCTTTCCTTTCTTAGGAGCTTGATATTTGCAGTCCCTTTTGTAGTGCCCTTCCTTTCCAAATTTCCAGCACACATTTACAGGTTTTCCTGGATATTTAGATCTCCCTCTAGATTTATATCTCCCACTTGAGTACTTATTTTTTTTTCTATTCTGGATCGTTGTCATACAAAAGAGGCATCACCATTATGTCTCTCTATACTTATTCATCCCATGCCCTCCATTAGCAAGACTGAGACTATTTCATCAAATTGCAAGGCAATTGCATTCTTACCTATTGCAACAACCAAACTATCCCACGAATCTGGTAGAGAACACAACAAACTTATGCACTTATCTTCATTTGAAATTTTAATATCAATAGATAATAACTGACTTACCACAATATTAAATGCATTGAGATGCTTTGCCACTGACTCTCCATCTTTCATCATCAGGTTATACAAATTTTTTCATAGGAACAATTTATTCACCAGAGATTTAGATTGGTACAAAGTCCATAACTTGTCCCATAAAGCCTTCGCCATAGCTTCCCTTGATACATTTAGCAATACTGAATCTGAGACACAAAATCATATTATGATTTTTGCCTTTTGATCCAACTTCTTCCATTCTTCATAGGACACTCCTGTTGGTTTAGTACATGGATCTACTGCAATCCACTGATCTTTATCCACCAATAGATCCTCCATCTTGAGTTTCCACAACTCAAAACTCTAACCATTAAATTTCTCGATCTCTATCTTTCCACTACTCGCCATCTTCTTTCACCACCAGAATCGATCCTGTGGATCTCCCACTAAACAGGGTCTACCACAGGCCCAAGTAAAACCGCTTAGTAGCAAAGGTTTCCCCTTGAAGCCAAAACAACTCAGATACCAAATGTAGGTTTTAACCCCATACAGAATTACCTGCATATGAATTCTAAAAACATAAAATAAACAAAGGCAAGAGAATAACACATAAAACAAATATACACAAAGATTTCCCCTGGATCCCAAAACTAGGACTACCATATCGTTTTTTTCATTATGTTCCTTTCATTGTTACAATACATATATATACATGTCAAAACATCCATAAACACCAATCCATTAACCCTGGATTAGAACATAACCATAGTTCCCTTGACCAGATCTACAAAATACCATGGATCAAAAACCATCTCGTCCAAAACCATGTGCGAAAACCATGCACAAAACCATAGTTAGGTCCGCCCCCCTCAAATCCCCTAACAGGGGGGGTTGCTTCCCGCCTTGTGACCCCCCCACTGTGCATTGGTGCAATGAAGGGGGGTTTATGCCCCCCGACTAACCCCTTAGTTTAACTACTAGAACTAGCCATGGAAAGAATATAACACAACCCAACACATACATTCATCTGAAAAGGTAACCTTTCTGACTATCCCATCACTCTGAGTGGGAAAACAATAATGGTGGACATTGAAGTTGTAGATCATAAACTCGACTATAATCTACTTTTGGGCCACAGTTGGACTTATGCCATGATTGCCATCATGTCTTTTTTCTTCCACCTCATCCTCTTTCCATTGGATGGGAGAATAGTCACAGTGGACCAACTGTCCTTCTGCACCCCAGATTACTCTTTGTTGCCTAGTGGCACTATACCTTTAGTGGGTGGTATACCTGACTCTTATGTTAATATTGGTATCGGCCTTTTGAAGGGTTCTTCCCTTATGGGCTTCTTTCCTCTCCCTCCCCACGAGGTACCATAGATGGTTTCTATGGTCTCCATCATTCCTCATGACCCAACCAATCCATGGATCCTCCCAGACCCTTCAGACACTGACTCTTATGGAGAACAAATGATGTTGTCACCAGTAAAATTTTCTTATCAAGCCATTTAATCTGCATCAGATTCTCCTGTCGTTTTGGTCACGACCAATGATACCATCTCCTCTCCCACAAATGCTCCCTGTAACGATCTTCTCGATGAATTCCTACCTATAGACGAAGCTATTTGAGATATATTGTATTTAGAAGAGAAACATTGGGAAACCTATCCCATCATGGCTCCTTCTAATGATCTCCTTGATGAAGTCCCACCTATGGATGAAGTTATTCAATAGATCATGTCTTTAGAGGAGCGCCCATGGGAAACCTCTCACCAATGTGCTTCGATGTCTAATTCGGACATGACATCTGTAAAAATCCTGCCTTTTGAACCACCTTAGATTGTTCCCTCTATTTATACAGCTGTCCAAACTATGGATTCAGAAGGGAAATTGGGCAATCTTTTAAACACTATGCCCATTGTTATCTTGGTCAAAACAGGTATAATGGAAAGCATTGAGATTGGATCCAATTGCATTCCTGAGGAAATTGCGAGCTTCACCTACCCTTTTAAGGACTTACACGATGTTTTCCCTCGGTCTTATGAGGAAATGCATGGAATATACCCTTCTATTTTCAAGCATGAGATCAAGAAGTATTGAGCATTCTTTTTATGTATGATTCTTGCTCATTAATTCAAAAACCTATAGTCTCCTTCTTTGGGCTCGTTAAATTAATACAAAGAAGATATGAGAATTCTTTTTAGGGACTTTTTCTCGCTTGTAAAATTGAAAAAACCCCAAGATACTTCTTTAGGCTCGTTAAAAACTTATGAAGAAGCTCTGAGCATTCTTTTTAGGAATGTTTTCTCACTCTTAAAATTGAAAAAACCCTTAGTTTCTATCTTTGGGCTCGTAAAACTCCTACGAAGACAATATGAGAACTTTCTTTTTTGGCACCTTTTCTCACTCTTGAACCGAAAAATCCCCGAGTTATCTACTTCGGACTCATAAAACATTTACAAATAAGACATGAGAAGTTCTTTTATCTTTTTCCTCGCTCATTAAACTGAAAAAGACATATCGAGTTTTCTTCATTTGACTCGTTAAAATTTCATGAAGATCTATTGAGTTTGTCTTCACGCAACTCGTTAAAATTTGATGAAGAATATCAAGTTTACTTTGTCCCCTCATACTCATAATAAAATGAGGAAAACGTCTATTAAACATTGGTTTATCACTTCATCCGGACTTAATAGACAAACTTATGGAAAAGGAACTATGTCGGGTATACTATTAAATCTTTATTACACCTAGTTATTGTTGGACCTCAGAATTACTCTCCCTTTGACAACTTTTCTCACTTCTTTCTCTTGTTTTTCCATGAAATATAGATCCCCATCACTGATAAATGATATATTTTGTTTCAAGGAAGAAACTAAATTATTGACATGTTATACTTTTATTTTTTTGCTATTTGAAATAAGTTTTTGCAAATTAGCTACGTAATGTAGTGCATTCTGCAGCTAACCATGTGTTTCGTAGCTACTTCCATGGTTGAATAGGTTACAGGTGTCAAGCGAGGAAACTGGCCACATGGGAATCTTTGGAATGGTCACAACATGGATCCTATCCTAATCACTTAGCCCAGATTGACGAAAAAGCCAGCTCAAGACCACAGTCAAAGGTGGAGTCAAACGAAGAAACCCAAGAGCAATAGGACTTTGTGTCCACTCTTCGTGGCTAATTAATAAATATGACCGTTTTTTTGTAGCAATAACTCGAACCAGCCACCGGTGATAATAGTTCATGCAACCATCTTACTAACTTAAAGTCACCTATAGCTGATCAACCATTTACACAGATCTGTTGTAATACGTGGAGACCACCTGTAGCTTAATTCTCTCAAAAGACAGTTAGGAATGTCTCTTTAAATATCAGCTGTACAGAAATGAGAAGGAGTTCAAATTTATATATGTATTAAGCTTAGACTTACATCTCTATAATTTTGGAACTTATTTTCCTATTAATAATATGAAGTTGTGTTTGACCAAGTGATCATTTGCAAGAGTATCTTCACCTAGTTAGCAGCTCAACTCAATCAGTTGTAGAGGGCCCCTGCAATGAAGGAGGTTTTTCTTTTGTTATTTTATTTACTATTTAGTTTAGTTTCGTTATTTAATTTTAGCAATATTTGTAGTTTATATTGATTTCTTGTAGTTTCTTTTATTTTAATTATATTCAGTAGCATAATGTTGGAATTTGAAGGTGCAGTCTTGTTTCTCCTATCTATTTCATAAATGAATTTTTTTTTTTACCTGTAAGGTGGAAAAGTAACAAGAATGCATTGTGGATTAGTTTACTTACTGTTTGTTTCCTCTGTTATTTGTTTCCTAGTTCAGATTGCCAATGCACTGTGTGGACAAATGTTTTTGGTCACCATTTCAAGCTAATATCCATCCTAACTAAATGGTTAAACATTCACTTCACACAAGGATTGAAATCAATTAGTTATTCTCTACATATTTGATTTAGTTCTCTAAACTATAAAGTATAGTAAGTTTCTTGTTTTCCATCTCAAGAAAGTTATCTTTCAAAATTGGAGGCTTGGATGGCTAAAAGTGCTTTAGTCAGTTTTCATTCTCTGTAATTATTTCAATTTTCCTTACAACTTCACCTTTTTATTTTTGACTTAGGATTAAATTACAAAATAGGATAGATGCTCTATTTTTCCTTCCCTTAACTTAGATTTTGATTAATTCACCGTTAGGAAATTTAGACTCAGTTTCGTCATAATTTAGACTATACATCATTAGAAATCAAGGAAACTCCCAAAACAAAACAATATAAAAATACAAAAAAATGAAGTAAGAAGGGTTAACTAGCACATATAGTGCACTACACTTCATCAGCTTATGAGCCTTGGTTGATAATTTATGCAAAGAAATTTAGGAAACTAAATTGACTAAACATTTTGGCACCATTGTCGAGGAAGTGTAACTAGGTAACTTTATCTCTTACATTAAAAAAAAAAAAAACATGATATGCATAGAGAAAGAGACTCTAGGGGTAGATTTATAGCTAGAGGCGGGATTTCAATTCCTATAACACCACCTACTCCACCAAGAACAAGAAAAGATACAACTCCATCCCAAACTCATACTCCCAACCATAGAACTCCTGAAGTTCCAAGGGAAGAAATCCAATCAAAGGAATCTCCTACTTGATCTACCAAGTCAGTCCTAGGGGAGAAAAACCTTGAATCTCCAACAGCAGAAGTAGCCTTTTTCACCTACACATGAGCGCACATTTTATTTGAGGAATTAGGAATACCTAGTGAGGAAGAAGAAGTATAACCTCTCTCCCACATCCCATTGATAGAAGAACCAGAGGAGGAGAAAGTAACCTTGTAGGTTGAACCCTATACTGACCCTGAAGAAACTATAATGGCAGAAGAAGGAGAAGATGGAGAATTCACACTATTTGGAGGAGGGGGTAGAGGAAGAGGTAGAGGAAATAATGGAGGAGGCAAAGGAAATAGGGAAATAAATAATTCTTTTGGATTCCCTATAGTGGATGAAGAAACAAATGCCATAATGAAAAATATATCACCTTCTGTCCTCCCAAACTTCCATGGGTTAAAAAGTGAGGATCCTGAAACATTTTTATTTGAGTTTGAAGTCTTGCGCAAAACCTATGATTATCTAGAAGACTCTCAAAAACTTAAGTTGTTCCCTTCAACACTGAAAGGAGCTTCTTTGAAGTGGTTCATGGGGTTAGTCACTTAGTCCATTAGAACATGGAATGACATGAAAAAACATTTTTGGATAGGTATTTGTATTATTGCATGCCTTCCAATCACAAAGATGAAGTGTTTAAAATGATGCAAAGACAAGATGAAAACTTAGAGGATTTGATTGAGAGATTCAACTATAACTTGAAAAGAGCAAAGACGGACAATTTAGATGAGATTCCTTAAAAGATTTTTTACTAAAAGCCATTAGAGATGAATGGATAGATATCCTTAACATGATGAGGAAGGGAGATATCTCCCAAATCGCATTAAGTGATATAAGAGAATTATGTGTTCATCTCTCAAGAGGGAAATCCAAAACTAGGAAAGGTCTAAGAGATCCTTCTCATGTTAGAGTAAATAAGTCTGCAACTGGATCAGTGAGTAGGGAGGAAATTGGTAATATGCTTGATCAATTCAAAACAGATATCCTAGGGAGTCTTAGTGAGCAAATAAACACCCTTAAGTTGCAAAACAAGAAGAAAATCGAGGCTGATTCTTTAGTTATTTTCTATCCAAAATTCAGAAAGAACATGCTCTAAGAGAATGCTCTTTAGATGAAAAAATTATAGAAACATGTATGATTTTCTCAGAAAATCATGAAACCAAGGGTTGTCCTTCGATTCCTGGCAAGGTTGTTTTTCAAGAAGAAATAGTTCCAAATTCAGTAGAACCTCCTTGCTTTGTATCTAGAAAACCTTGGGAGGGGCCACAAAATCAGGGATTTAACAATCAAATGTATCTTCAGCCCCCACCAAATTGGAATTCTTGGCAGCAACCTTGGCCTCAACCTCAATCTCAATCTCAACTATGGGCACAAGGAGTACAAATTCCTTATTGGAGATTTTCTCAATATTACCAATATCCTCCATCATATCAGAATTATCCCCCCCCACACATTCCACAACAAAATCAGCAGCCACAACCTCAAAATCATAACCCTCAACTTTCATTACCATTTCCACAACAAAACCAAAGTCCTTAACTCTAACTACTATTGCAGCGAAAACAAAATCAGTTACTTGCCCAACCATTACCAAACCCCAATAATAAAAATCCTCAGAATGCTTACATGGTGGAAGGACAACAATTTCCAACTTATATGATCACTCCTCTAGATCTTAATGATGTTAAATTGAGATCTAGTAGGATATTAGAAAAGGAAAGACCTTCTATAATTATTCAGGAACAAGACAATTCTGAGGAAAATTCTCTGCAGCCCAATAAAAGTTTTGAGGGAACATCTCTCCAAAACAAAAATATTGAAAATGAAAAATAGAAAGAACCAGTGAACTCAACTCCTATCGTTGAGCAACCAGAATCTACTTTTGCACCGCCTTTTCCTGAAAGACTACAAGTTGATAGAGGAGTAGAAAAGTAGATCATGTTTCCCAATTATGATTTTCTGGATGAATTGAAAAATGTCTATATCAAAATTCCTTTATTACGAAACATTAAGGAGATTCCAATTCTAGCTAAAACAGCAAAGAGGTTGAGCATAAAGAAACCAAGAAGAAAAGCAAAAGAAACAAAAAGAATTCACCTGGTAGGAAAAATAGCAGATATAATGATGGGAAAAATTTCCATACAAAATATGTAGATCCAGGAAGTCCAATTTTGAAAACACACATCAATGGAGTTGAAATTCCAAATACATTGATTGATTTAGGGGTAGCAATAAACATCATGAGCAAACAAACCATGGAACAACTCAAGCTTCCTAATCTTCTTTGCACACCGACATTACTGCAATTAGCGGATAGATCTGTAATCAAACTAGATGGAGTGTTAGAAGATATTTCAGTTTCCTTAGATTCTCGGTAATATCCTATTGATTTTATGATCTTAACCCCCAAGAACAATCTAGGAGGACATCCACTCATATTAGGAAGACCTTGGCTAGCCACAACTGATGCTTTCATTAGCCGTAGATCTGGTGATATGTATATTTCTGATGGGAATTCAACAAAGAAATTTACTCTATATCCTCCAGCAAAAACAATCACAGAAATAGATGACAAAGAATGGATTGATGATGAAAATGGCATTCAACTTCTCTTTACTATTTTAGATATTAGTGAAGATAGTCAAATCTTAAATACAATGGAAAATTTTGAATCATCTCTAGAATATGAACGTGATCAATTTCAAGAAAAATCCAACATTGAATATTTGTCATCTAGGCAAATGTCTCTTTATTCTATGGAAGAATTTGGTAGCTCTACAATTGAAATGTTTCCAGGCAAAACATTGAACATAAACAATAGCTTGGAGAAATTACAAAAGGAAAAGCTAATCAATAAATTACAACAACATCCTGCTGCACATTCATGGGAATATGTTGACATTAAAGGAATTAGTCCTAAGACTTGTATTCATCACATCTATATTGAGGAAAATTGCAGACCTATCAGACAACCTGATCTGGATTTAAATAGGAACGTAATAAAATATAGAGATAACCGTAAAGACAGATATGCAGCGGAAATAATACTTCATTTCATTATTGTAAAATACTAAATATGCTTATAAACAGAAATGGAAATATATCAGCTATGGCGATGGTAGCTTATCTCTGAGAAGAGATGTGGCAGCTACATGCCTCTGAACTGTGTTATAATGAGGCTTGAAGGCCTATTTATTGTTCAGAAACAATGAAAAACCATTCACATTCCAAAACCTAACCCTAGAAGATGAAACGCCAAATTGTGGGCCCCATTTTTGGGTAAGTTGGTACATCAACTTCCCGGGGTCGCGAATTGGTCGTATTATCTCCGTTTGACATGCATGATAGCCCGTTGGAAAGATCTCTCTGAGGACTACGATAGAAATATGTTTTTTTTAATAGAAAAATCAGCTGGCTAGTAGATTTCCCAAAAAACGTCATTTAGGGCCTCAAAACGGCTCCGGAAGTTTAGGACCCGAAAAACTGCTAAAAATAGTAAACTGTGCTATAATTAAGGAAACTGAAAAATTGAAAGAGACAGTTGTGGGGGTCCAAATGGGATTGGTGGGTGGCCACCAATATCCACCTGGATCATTCCTCCCCCCTTAGGAAGCAATGGTCCCCATTGTGTTGAGTTCCTCCTTGAGATGAGGAAGCTTT
This sequence comes from Pinus taeda, assembly GCA_000404065.3. Classification (NCBI taxonomy): domain Eukaryota; kingdom Viridiplantae; phylum Streptophyta; class Pinopsida; order Pinales; family Pinaceae; genus Pinus; species Pinus taeda. The sequence goes on along the minus strand of APFE030914418.1, from coordinate 93,328 downwards.
TGCTGAGCTGGGTCTCTGGTGAGTTGTTCTGCAATCTCTGATGTGTCCAAAAATGGTGGGAAGCATGGTCAACAATGGTCCACATTGAACACTCAGTGAAAGTGAAGGAATGGAGGAACGCTATGCTTCAAAGCGTTGTTTCCCATAGTCTTGGTACTGGTGTAAGGACCATGTCGGAGTGGTATGAGTTTCTGATGGGTTCTGGTAAGGCGTTCTCTCTGTAGATGCAACCAAACTTTGTCACCCACCTGAAACTTGTGTGGCACCCCTGTGGGTGAGGAGAAGTTGTTCCTATGTTCTGTCATGACCGTATATCTTTGCTGCTGCTGCGGTGTGCAGGAACCCTTTGCGGGGGTCATGGATGTAGCAACGATCTTTCCCTTACTTTGGGAGCGAACCAGACATAAAATGAATTTCCTAGTCTGGGAGATGAGCTTGCTGCCTTTCTTAGCAGTGATCAAAGAGGTGGCAGTAGGTGGAGCTACCTCTGGTATCCGGTATAATGAGTTATTCAAAGAAATAATGACAGCACGAGGCCTTGACTCATACACAGCATGTTGCCTCCACAAGTATGGCTGGCCTAATAGTACATCACAAACATCCAGAGGTGTAACATCACACAATACCTCATCTGCGAAGGACTTGATGCTATAGGGAAGGCAGCACTACTAGCGAACCTTGAGATCTCATCCTTCATGAAGCCACCCGATGTTGTACGGCTACGGGTGTGGTGTAGTTGGTAGGCCCAACTGCTTCACCACCTCTGCTGAAACGAGGTTCTTCTGGCTCCCACTGTCAACAATGAATTGCAGCAGTGAACCCTTCAACCACATTTGTGAGTGGAAAAGGCGCTCCCCCTCCTCTGGGTCTTCTAGCTCATTCTTCTGGATCTTGGCAGTGGCAACAGTGACATTGGGCTCTGCATCAATGATCTGCTTCCCTTTGCCATTCCCCTTGTCGAGTTCTAGCTCAGAGTCAGAACATGCATCTGATTCGAAAGCCCTCAACTCAGCCACCAGTGACTGCTTGGTCTAACACTGACTTGTTATGATGGGAACTTCGTGGAAACTCCACACACTTCCTGTGTCTTCTCGCTTTGTGGTGTGTTCTTTCTTGCGGCTTCGACGGGTTGTCTTGGTCACCTGCCTGGGCTTTGTCCTGATGGGCTCAGATTTGCAGATCCAAAGTCTCGCTTCTTCTGTTTGAACTTTTTCTCGATTTTGACAGCGTATCGGTATGCTGTGCTGAGTGAGGAGATGTTCAAGAAATCCATCTCTTCCTGGATGTATCTGTGTAAGTAGCCACGGTATTTGAGTACCAGATGTAGCTCAGAATCCTTGATGCCCAACTATGTGTGAAGGGTATGGAAAATGTTTGTGAACTTTGGCACATCTTGGTCTCGTCCCTGCCACAGTGTGGTCCATTTGATTTATTTGTCCTCATAGCTTTTGACAGGGTAGTACTGCTCCTTGATGGCATCCTGAAAGTCATTCCAAGTGGGTGTGGCTGAAAATAATGAGCCCGTACTTTCATCCTTCTACTCGCAGTAGGTTTCCCACCAGTCCTTGACGTGGGGGGCTACTTTTAGAAGAGAGAAAACAATCTTTTCCCGACTTGAAAATTCATGAACAGAAAAATACCCATCTAGCAGATTTAACCATTTATCTACGACATCTGTGTCTATTTGACCCTCGAAGATGGGGATTTCAAAATTAACTTGTACCTTAAAGGGTGTGGCATTTCCAGAGTAGCTGCTGGAAGCCAATGCGTTGCCTCTGGGTAGCCGCTGAAGGATCTACGCAAAGCTATCCATCATCGCATTCCATTGCCACTCGAGGGCTTCTTCGAGAAATATTTTGATAGGATCTCCTGCCCCCTCTTCTTTCTTCCCATCCGCCATGGGAGGCCGTCGAGATTTGCGAGGTTGGTCTTGCAAAGGTTTTACCAGTTCAATCCCTAACTCCTTATATCTCGACCTCATTAGAGACATGCAAAGAAAAACCGAGAAAAAGAAGATTGCTCTGATACCACTGATCTGGATTTAAACAGGAACATAATAAAATATAGAGATAACCATAAAGACAGATATGCAACGGAAATAATACTTCATTTCATTACTGTAAAATATTGAAATATGCTTACAAATAGAAATGGAAATAAACCAGCTAGGGCAATGGTAGCTTATCTCTGAGAAAACATGTGGCAGCTACATGCCTCTAAACTGTGTTACAATGAGGCTCGAAGGCATATTTATTGTTGAGAAACAATGGAAAACCCTTCACATTCCAAAACCTAACCCTAGAAGATGAAACGCCAAATTGTGGGCCCCGTTTTTGGGTAAGTTTGTACATCAACTTCCCGGGGTCGCGAATTGGTCGTATTATCTCCATTTGACGCACATGATAGCCCGTTGGAAAGATCTCTCTGAGGACTATGACATAAAAGACAATTTTTTAACGAAAAAATTGCTGGCAATAGATTTCCCAAAAAAATTCATTTAGGGCCTCAAAACGGCTCCGGAAGTTTAGGACCCGAAAAACTGCTAAAAATAGTAAACTATGCTATAATTAAGGAAATTGAAAAATTGAAAGAGACAGTTGTGGGGGTCCAAATTGGATTGGTGGGTGGCCACCAATATCCACCTGGATCACAACCTCAGAGAAAAATGAATCCAAATCTTAGGGAAATTGTGAAAGAAGAGCTACAAAAACTGTTGAATGTAAACTTCATTTACCCAATTTCAGATAGCCAATGGGTTTACCCTTTAGTGATTGTGCCTAAAAAGAATGGTAAATGGAGGGTGTGCACTGATTACCGAGAATTCAATAAATCTACCCTTAAAGATCATTTTCCTTTGCCCTTTATAGATCAAATGTTAGATACATTAGCAGGTAAGAAGTATTTTTCATTCTTGGATGGTTTTAGCAGTTATAATCAGATTCATGAGGCACTTGAAGATCAAGATAAAACCACATTTACTTGTCCATGAGGAACTTATTCCTACCAATTACTTCCTTTTGGGTTATGTAATACACCTAGAACATTCCAAAGAGCAGTACTAGGAATCTTTTTTGATCTAATACATGATTGTGTAGAGGTATATATGGGTGATTTTACAGTCTATGGGAATACATTTGAAGAAGCTTTGGAAAATTTGAAAAAACTTCTTAAAAGATGTAAGGAAGCAAACCTTTCACTAAGCCATGAAAAATGTTTTATGATGTTTACAAAAGGTATTGTTTTAGGCCATCACATTTTAGGAGATGGGAAAAAAGTTGATAAATCTAAAGTAGAAGTCATCTCTAAATTATCAATTCCAAATTATCAAAAGGATGTTCAAAGTTTTCTAGGATTCATAGGATACTATAGACGATTTATAGAAAATTTCACTAAAATAGCATCATCACTCTTCAAATTACTCACCAAGGATTGTGAATTCAATTGGAGTCCTGGCTGCCAGTTAGCATTTGAGAGTTTAATAACAAAAATTTCTGAAGCACCCATCTTGAGAGGTCCAAATTGGAAACTACCTTTTCACATTTCAACAGATGCTTCAGATATAGCTCTGGGAGTTGTATTAGGACAAAAAGACTTGATTCCATATGCCATCTACTATACAAGTAAGAATTTGACTCCCATTGAGTTGAACTATACTGTAACTGAAAATGAATTTTTAGCTATTGTTCGTGCAATCAACAAGTTCAAACATTATATAATAAGCTATGAAACCCTTGTTCATAAAGATCACTCTGCAATTAGATATTTAATGAAGAAACCTATTACTAATGGCAAAGTTACAAGATGGCTTTTAGTCTTGCAAGAATTCAATATTACTATGCTAGATAGACCTAGAAAACAAAACACAGTTGATGATTTCTTGTCCAGAATTCAGAATATCAAAGATGACACTCTGGTTGAAGATAAGTTTCCTGATGAATATCCTTTTGCAGTGACTACTCAAACTCCTTGGTTTGCAGATATTTCTAACTAATTAGTCACAGGGAAATTTCTTTCACATTTGTTTCCTAGAGAAAAAAGAAAAATCATTCAGATAAGTGCAAGATACTCATGGATCACTAATGAATTGTATAGAACAGGCCTAGATCTTATGATCAGAAGATGTGTTAGGGAAGATGAAATGCCCAAGATTCTTAAGGCATGTCATGATGAGCCGTGTGGTGGACACTTTGCTGATAAGAGGAAAACCTATAAAATCCTTTCTTTAGGATATTATTGGCCATCCATCTTCAAGGATGCCAAAGAATATGTCAGGAGGTATGACAGCTGCCAGAGGGTAGGAAAACCTACTCCTTCAAATGAAATGCCACTACAAGTTCAGTTACTCATTGAACCTTTTGAAATATGGGCCTTATATTTTGTTGGGCCAATTAATCCTTCATCTAAGAAAAAGAAATATATATTGGTATGCACTGATTATGTCACTAAATTGGTAGAGGCCATAGCATTACCTTTTTCTAATGAAAAGTCTGTAGTTAATTTTCGTTTTGAGGAAATCTTCACTCATCTTGGTGTTCCAAGAGAAATTGTGACAAATCAGGAATCTCCATTTACATCTAAAATGGTGGAGGGTCTTGTGGAAAATTACAAGATCAAACATAGGAAATCTACTCCCTATCATCCACAAAAAAAATGGTCAAGTTGAATCTACAAGTAAGGTGATTGAAGGAATTCTCACTAAGATAGTGCATCTACATAGAAAAGATTGGGAAGAAAGGCTTCCTGAAGCCTTATGGGCCTATAGAACTACATGGAGGAACACAACGGGACATACACCCTATGAACTTGTTTATGGGAAACAAGCCCTATTCCCTATAGAGTTTCAGATCAAAACCTTCAAGATGGCAATCCAATTAGGATTGGATTTATCAGAGGCACAGAAACATAGATTGGAGAAACTCAACAAACTTAATGAAATCAGGCAAGATGTAGTCCAAAGAACCAGTATAGTCCAACAACAGAGGGCTAAATGGCATGATAAATATATTAAGGAGAAAAATTTCAAGCAGGATATTGGGCACTGTTGTTTGATTCAAAGTTCAAATATTTTCAAGTGAAGTTTCAAACTCATTGGCTTGGGCCATATGAGATTGAAAAGGTCATTAACAATGGAGTAATGAGAATAAGAACAATAGATGAGGAAAAGGTACATCTTCTTGTAAATGGTCATCGGCTAAAGATATATCAAAAACCAGTTTCTAGAGAGGAGTTCATTATGATTTTCTAGGATAACTCTGAAATGAAGCTAGTGAAGAAGAATCCTTCTTCTCCACTAACTTAGTCTTTATTTTTCCCAAGAAATGACTGATAAAAAAAATAAAAAATAAAAAATAATAAATTGTATAAGGTTGAAAACCAATCATTGATTGGCATACTTATACAGAAAATACAGGGTGAAAATTAGAGATTTCTGACATCCTATATTTTCCATTTCCTTTCTCTAATAAGTAGTGACAAAAAGATACATTTTTATGAAATATAGAGTCTGCAATTTCATAGTCTCATTCCATCTCATCCAGTTTTCATTCTGTTTTACAAATTCCACTTCATCTCACTGTCATTTTTCATTTACATTTTATTTTTACAATTTTACTCAATTTCACCCTATTTCTCATTTTATCTTACATCTCATTCCATCCCACTGTCATAACTCATTTCCATTTCATTTCTACATCCATATTTCATAAGCTATATTTCACTTTTCATTCTTTTCAAATTCTGCAGCTGGTTCCATTTTACAGCTACAACTTACTTATTAGCTCTAGCACAATTTTATAGCTCACAAATAAATCATGAATGTAGGGAAATTGAAGAATCAAGCTTTGGAGATCAACCATGCTCAAAGTACCTATGGATTAACACCAAAATAATTATCAAGCAAAAGGTTAAGTTCAAAGGTAAAATGCAAATTTATTTCAAATAGCAAGTCATAAACATAAGTTATATATAATATGAATGATCATATGTCTCCTTAACAAGTCATCATTTGATTTGAATACCACATCTCCACCACATCTTCCACATTCGATACCCAATGGTCTATAATGATTTCATCATACCACACCTCCGCCACGGTCTCCATACTCTGTACTTAAAATGCTCTCTAATAACTCCATATGCTAACGGTCACAACCACAATATGACCCAAGTATTCACGTATCTCCAAACCCTCACTGTCTACTTATTCCACGCAAACCCATTGTTCTTTTTCACCATACCCACAAACAGTCCATTTCATAGACCATGAGAGTAATTTTGAAGATTATCAAATTCTACGAAATAGAGACCATAGGACTCATTTTCAGGGCAGAGCCCGTAGGGGAAAATTTTATGGAAGGGTACCCACAACTCAAGGAGATGCTGCAGAAGACTAGATGGCTCAAATTCATTGAAAATTTTGATGGATATCACAAGGAGATCACAAAATCTTTTGCTAGATCATTCGTGGTACAAAAGTAGAGATTGGAGACATTAAGTTTGTAGTAACAAAATCTTACATAGCAAAGGCTACAGAACTACTAAGACTTGGTGAGAGATAGTTCAAAAACAAAGAATTTCACAGTGAATCATGGAAGGTAATCCTCAAGAACCCAGGTATGGATATCACTGTGTTTAAGAAATGAATTCCTATTTCAGCACTCAAAAATAAATGGAGAAGCATGCTTTTGATATTACAAAAATTTATTACCTATGAGGGAAGATTCGGATGTATGTATGTTTATCATATACGTTTATTAATGAACTTTCTAGAAAATGGAAACATCAACCTCCCTTTCTTCCTTCTAAATAGTCTAAGGAGGATGGCTTCAAATGTACAAAAGAAAATAGAATCCTTAGAGACAACCATGTACTATCATGGGTTGGTCAAAATACTAGTTGAGTATCATCTTAAAAGAATGGGAGACACCTGGGAAAACTTTCTGACAAGAAACCATTTTCAAGAGGTACCAAAATCTCTTGAAAATGATAGTATCAAAAAGAGTAGGAGAAAGAAGACTAGTCTAACCATTCAAAGCAACCCTGGGCCTTTGGTACAGAAAAATGATGAAGAACCAATCTCTAAAATATTAACAGAGATCAAAGAGAAAATCAAGTGGAAGAAGAAGATGAAAAAGAAAGCTGGTTGAACTACTGAGAACAAACCTGAATCTCCATTACAACAAGATGATGAACAACCTATCTCTGAAAAATTAACAGAGATTAGGAAAAAAATCAAGAGGAAGGAAAATATAGGAGTGGAGAAAAAGGGTACAAAAGAGGAGAACATAAGCCCCTTACAACTTAGAAGGAGATCTAGACTTTGAGGTATGGTGAAGAAGGTATCATCAAAGGAAACAGAGTTCATAAATATAGAAGAAGAAACTCCAGTATTATCTCCTAAAAATTTTCCATTTACATACAGTCCTCAAAACTCTCCTAGACAGTATTTTGAAGGCATCCCTAGTAGAGGATCCCTAGGTATAGACCCAGTACAACAAAAAATTTATGATTACATAGAATCACTAGAAAAGAAAAGTGCCTCAATGGATCTAGGATCCTCGGCCAATCTAGAACAACCTGTCAATCCACAAGAACATTTGCTTGAATCTCTCAAACAATAAATATATGAGTTGGAGATATTGAACAAGCATATCAAGAAAGAAAATGAAACCTTAAAGGAACAAAGAAAATTGGATAAAACCATTCATGATAATACAATACTACACCTAGGGCTATGGTACAAGAAGAATAGGAATTAGAAGAGGAAGAATAGAAACTTGAACAAAACAGTGATCAACCTTAAATATAGACTTCTCATGAAGAAACCCAGAATGGTAGTCACTTCAAAGAGGAGAAAGAGAAGAAAGTTAGATGTATTAGCAGAGGTATCCGAGCAGATGCAATAGGGAAGAAGAGTTCACAGTTTTGACAAAATTGCATGGGGACATGCAATGATTTTGTAGTGGGGGTATGTTGGACCTTAGAATTACTCTCTCTTTGACAACTTTTCTCACTTCTTTCTCTTGTTTTTCCTTGAAAGATAGATCCCCATCACTGATAAATGATAGATTTTGTTTCAAGGAAGACAATAAATGATTGACATGTTATACTTTTATGTTTTTTCTATTTGAAAGTTTTTGCAAGTTAGCTACAGAACGTAGCACATTCTGTAGCTAACAATGTGTTCCATAGCTACTTCCATGGTTGAACAGGTTACAGGTATCAAGCGAGGAAACCGGACACATGGGCATCTCTGGAATTGTAACGACATGGATCCTATCCTAGTCACCCAGCCTAGATCGACAAAAAGGCTAGCTCAAGACCACAGTCAAAGGTGGAGTCAAACAAAGAAACCCAGGAGCAATAGGATGTTGTGTCTACTCTTCGTGGATGATTAATAAATCTGATAGTTTTGTTGTAGCAATAACTTGAACCAGCCACCGGTGATAATAGTTCATGCAACCATCTTGTTGACTTAAATTCACCTGTAGTTGATCAATCGTTTAACCATATTTGTTGTAATATGTGGAGACCACCTGTACCTTAATTCTCTCAAAAGATAGTTAGGAATGTTTCTTTAAATATTAGTTGTACAGAACTGAGAAGGAGTTTGAATTTATATATGTATTAAGCTCAGACTTACATCTCTGTAATTTTGGAACTTATTTTCCTATTAATAATATGAAGCCATGTTTGACCAAGTGATCATTTGCAAGAGTATCTTCAGCTAGTTAGCAGCTCAACTCAATCAATTGCAGAGGGCCCCTCCACTGAAGGAGGTTTTTCTTTTTTTATTTTGTTACTGTTCAGTTTAGTTTCATTATTTACTTTTAGCAGAGTTTGTAATTTAGATTGATTTCCTGTAGTTTGTTTTATTTTAATTATGTTGAGTAGCATAATGTTAGAATTCGATGGTGCAGTCTTGTTTCTCCTATCTATTTCATAAATGAAACTTTTGTTTTAACAAGGTAAGGTGGAAAAGTAACAAGAATACATTGTGGATTAGATTACTTATTGTGTATTTCCTCTGTTATTTGTTTCCTAGTTTAGATTGCCAATGCACTATGTGGATAAATGTTTTTGTTCACCATTTCAAGCTGATATCCATCCTAATTAAATGGTTAAACATTCACTTCACACAAGGATTGAAATCAATTAGTTATTCTCTGCATATTTGATTTAGTTATCTAAACTATAAAGTACAGTAAGTTGCTTGTTTTCCATCTCAAGAAAGTTATCTTTCAAAATTGGAGGCTTGGACAACTAAAAGTGCTTTAGTCAGTTTTCATTCTCTGTAATTATTTCAATTTTCCTTACAAATTCACCTTTTAATTTTTTACTTAGGATTAAATGACAAAATAGGATAGATGCTCTGTTTTTCCTTCCCTTAACTTAGATTTTGATTAGTTCACCTTTAGGAAATTTAGACTTAGTTTCATCATAATTTAGACTGTACATCATTAGAAATCAAGGAAACCCCCAAAATATAACAATATAAAAATACAAAACAATGAAGTAAGAAGAGTTAACTAGCACATATAGTGCACTACACTTCATCAACTTATGAGCCTTAATTGATAATTTATGCAAAGCAATTTAGGAAACTAAATTGACTAAGCAATTATCAACTACGAGAAAGGGACCCCCTTGGAGTTTCTCTTTATGATATTTTCAGACTCTCTAAATATGAAAATGACACTGAGTTTACCCATCTAGACTCGTTAAACTTAATCAGATGGGGGAAAATTGGACAACACAGTGGCTCTCTATCTATATTTGGAAATATTTTTTGGTAACAGCCATTCCCTTGAACTTGAAACTCCCTCACCAAACCTCCTTTTTTTCATCCTCTCAGATGAACCTTACCATCCTATGAGTTTAGCCTATATACTATGATGTTCCTACATCCTTGTATCCTAACACTCTTTGGTGTTCACGAGTCTAAACCTACCTGGTAAACTTTTTTGTTGTGCCTTCTATTGTTCAAGGGATTCCTTTATCCTTTGCTTCCTATATCAACCATCGCTCATATACTTCCATCACGCCCTCCATATGTTTGACCCATTGCTCAAAATTTATCTTCAAAAACAATCATTCTTGTCTCATTTCATGTCGACTGATGTAGGACACATTATTGCCTACCTTTCGAGATGTCTCTTCCTATCGACTTCAACACTCTATCTAGGAAGCAGATCCAAAAACATATCAGTACCCTGTAACTTGCAGTCATTAGTGGAATGTTACCTTATGTTTAATTGGGGTTTTTCATCATTGGCTCCCAGTTGAATTATTCTATGAGTGTTCAACGAAAACATCCTTATTCACACTCATTATATTGTACTATGCATCTTGGATACCATCATCATTATTTGTGGACATCCTTGCATCTATTAAGAATTTTCAGTATTGATTGGTAATTAGACAATTTCTCACATGTTTAACATCAAATCCTTTATTCACATGTGTATAAATATGTTTTTGAGATAAAACAATGACCAAGACCTTGGGTAGAGGTTTACGTCACTCAGCCTTGTTTCCTCTCCCAAGTTGTGTATATTTTTTTCGAAGACAATTCGTTAGGATGATCATATTATGACACAGTTCCACATTGTGATTATCAGTGGACATAATTGTCATAAATCTTTTGAGAAATCACTCTGACAGAGCTACTGAGCATGGGAATGCTCTACTTAGGACATGATTTTAGATTTTTAACATATGTGGTTTGTATTAGGTTTCCCATAGTCCTGAAGCTCTAATCCTCTCTCTCTCTTTTCCCACAATTTATAAAGTATTTCAACCATCATCTTCATCTTTGACCTCACACTTTAGGGGGAATCTGTTATACAATAAAATGGCCTCCTCATGAGCTCAGAGGAGAAATATTGTTTGATTGAAGACATGACCTAGTTCACGGCCTATTTGCAAGGTAACGCTCCCGGGGAACTAGCAGGAAGAGTTAGAATGCTCCCTATGCATGAGATAGGGGCATTAGTCCCTAGGGTAACTCAATGTGTTTCCTAAAGGACAACATTATCCAAGTTTTGTGAGATTCCGGAGGTCAAATGAGGAGGTTGACTAACTAGTATTCCAATTGTTACGCAAATGTCAGCTCGAAAAGCAGGAAACATCTACCTTCAACCTGTATAAGGATATTCTAATTTCTAACGAAGTCTAATGGAAGGGTAAAGAGCAATAAAGAAAGGAAATATCCTATATTTTTCCAAAGGGAACTCATGAGATAATTGGCAAGGATAAGCCTCTCATCATCTATAATTGGAGGCTTGGGCATTGTGAAAGGGGTCAAAGGATTATCAACTAATTGTTGAAGATTTGTATGAGATATAGTTGCTTTATCACCAAGAGGTTAAGAAGAGAGAGAAAGAGAAAGGATTTGGAGGATTAAGGGAATATTGATTCACCATATGGTTGTAATCATTCTTTCCTACCTAATAATATAGCCCTACATTTGTGTTGTCTACTCGATGGTGCCAATGTCGTGATTGTTTACATGTTGATTTAGTACCATTATTTATGAGTAGCTTAGATGCATGTAGTTTTCATATCTTTATCTAATAATGATTCGATTTTCAGAGTTTATATGTTGTAATATTACTCTTCATCTTGTTTATATGCAAATGTTGATCTAGGAGATAGCAAAGGGGTCTTTTGCTCTGCTACATTGGGTTCTCCAGAAAAATTACATCAAGATTTGAGGTAATCTATTCTTTCCTACTTTGAATATCATTCATTGATATAGATATGTGTATGCTTCTTTGTGCCAGCTACAATTAATCTGAACAGTCTACCTTAGATCCCAAGAAGATCCTCGAGGGTATTCCAGCCACAACCACATGTGCATTAATCCCTGTAGAGGTCCACGGCTCTAGAGAATTTGTTCCAACCAGTGCTTCGAGGACTAGTAACTCAACCCATAACTGCTATCGAGATTCTAGAGTGTTTTTCTAACCAGAGCTTCTAGGACTAGTAACTCAACCCACCAAGGGCTTCTAGGGTGTTTTTCCAACCAAGACTTCCAAGACTATTAGCTCAACCCAAGCTATTACAGGGCTTCTAGAGCATTTTTGCAACCAAGGCTACAAGAAATAGTAACTCAACCCACAGCCAAAGGAACGTGAGAACCAACATAAAACAAAAGAAAGACACCCACAACACCATGGCTATCCAATAATTGGCAAGGCTAGGAAAATCCACTATCAATCTAGGTATTCCTTCATGCCAATAACATATAACCAAGAAACCACATGCATGTTCCACACATGCCAAAAATATAAAGGAAATAATACACGCAACTCGATACTTGCAAGAAAAACTCGTTGTAGTTGTTGATCTCGATGTCCCCTTGTGCTTTCCTACTCTTCCATTTTCTTCTTGCTCCAAAACTCAAAGTATGCCACACTCCTCCAAGAGTGCTCTAGGAAAACTCAAAGTGTCCAAGAGTATGAGAGAGAGAGAGTAGAAAATGAGATCTCCAAAACCGAATAGACAAAAGGTTACCAACTAATCCTCAAAATCTATTTTATTAATGAGGCTTCTATTTTCTTCAATTTTCCATTATTTTCCTTCATTTTCCTCCTCACATGCAATTTGTGACCTTTCTCCTTACTTTTCTCCTAATTTCCATTATTTTCATAAATAAGATGCCAATTAATGCCTCTTTGCCTTTCCAAAGCCTTTTCCATTACCTTTGCCAAATTCCTTTAGCCATAATAAACTAAATTAACACCCGCTAAGATGTTTTCTCCACCATTCAACCTAGAATGTCTCCCATTACCTTTGTCTTATATATTTTTTTCATGAATTTTTAACTAGGGTTGTTACTTCAAGAGGCACAAATAGTTGGGATGCTGGTTAGAACATTCCCTAGATATATGTAGCAGTGGATAATAAGAAAGAAAATCATCATACATGTATTATTGAGATGGAAGGTAAGATTTGTGATCAAGTTATTTTTATTTTTATTGATCCAGGATTAAATTATAGCTATATTAGTCATAACCTAGTGGATCAGTGATGATTGAATAAAGAAGTGCATGTAGAATCTTGGTTGGTGCAGTTGGCTATAGGGACCAAGAGAAGACTTCATAATTGGGCGAGGTATTGTGCATTTGAGATTAACGACATGCCTACAACAACAAATCTGAATTTACTTCCTTTGGTTCATATAGCATTCTTTTGGGCATGGACTGGCTATTTATTCACAGGACTAAGGTAAATTTCTATGACAAGGCCATTGAGTGTTTGGATGAGGATGGAGAAAAGAGAGTCTTGTAGGGAAATAAAAAGCCTACATCAGTGAGAATGGTTATAGTTATGCAAGCCAAGTGTTGTAGTACAAGTTGCTAATGAAAAAGGGAAGGAAGATGAGGATGATGAAGTCTTGAGGAGGTATCCTATATTGCAATAGTTTTAGGATATGTTTCCTGTAGAGATTCTAGAGTTGTTTCCTCATAGGGAGGTGATTTTCTCTATTGAGTTGATGCCGGGAGCAACACCAACATGTAAGACACCTTACAGGATGAGCATGCCCAAGTTGGTGGAGTTGAAGTTATAGCTTAAAGGGTCACTTGATGAGGGATACATAAAGCCAAGTGTGTCTCCTTGGGATGTAATAGTGTTGTTTCTAAGGAAGAAGGATGGTACTCTTAGATTTTGCATTGATTGAAGCAGTTGAATGAGGTGACTATCAAGAATAGGTACCCATTGTCATGGATCAATGATTTTTTTTATTAGCTAAAGGAAGTTGCAGTATTTTCAAATTTGATATGAGATCAGGATATCATCAGGTGTGCATTAAAGAAGAAGACATCTAAAGACTACATTATGTACAAGGTATGGGCACTATGAGTTCATGGTGGTTTCTTTTGGTCTTACCAATGCTCCAACCACCTTCATGTACTTGATGAACAATGTGTTTTACCCTTACCTAGATAAGTTTTTTATAGTCTTTGTTGATGACATATTGGTGTATTAGAAGAATAAGTAGGAGCATGCAAAGCACTTGGCAATATTAATATTGTTGAGAGAGCATAAGTTGTATGCTAAGCTCATGAAATGCAATTTATTTCAAAATTAGATTCATTACTTGGGACATGTTGTCTCTAAGGAAGGGATAACAGTGGATAAAGAAAAGATTAAGGCTATCATCGATTGTCCAACTACAACAAATGTGGATGAAGTTAGATCATTCATGGGAATAGCAAGTTATTATAGGAGGTTCATTAGGAACTTATCCAAGATTGGATATCCTATTACATATTTATAGAGGAAAGGGAAGAAGTTTGAATGAACTAAGGAGTTTGAAATTAGCTTTGATCAGTTGAAGCATTTGCTTACGAATGCTCTAGTTTGAAGATAGCAGATCTCAGTAAGGAGTTTGTGTTTTGTACAGATGCTTGCAAGGAAGGAATTGGTGGAGTCCTCATGTAGGAAGGGAAGGTGGTTTTCTATGAATAAAGGAATTAGAATGAGCACAAGTAGAACTATGTGACTCGTGATCATGAGTTGTCATCTATCATTCGCACAATGAAGATGTGGAGGAATTATCTCCTTGGCAAGATGTTTTCTTAATGAGTGATCATAGTGGACTAAGGTACTTGTTAGACCAACTAAATCTGAATGCGAGGAAAGCAATATGGTTATATATTCTCAACGAGTTTGACTTTGAGATAATGTAAATTAAAGGCAAAGAGAATCGATTTACAGATTTGTAATGTTCCAAACTTGGATAAACAATGATATATAACAAAAATTCGTTTTTCAACACAAAAGTTTTAAACATTCAACAAATACTCATTAAAACTCCAGAAGTAAGAACCAACTAAGCCATTCTATTAATCAAATGGAGCAAGTACAATAGTATGGAGAAATTCACCTATGCTTGCCTCAATGGAAAGCATGATAGAACCTAGGTGATAAGACAATGATCTCAAATTATTATAATGATTGCTCCTCTAATGCTCCTCGCTACCCAAAAAATTACATTTCTGGTTGGAAAGGAACTACTAGAAACACCACCTCTGTTGCTTAAAAAATGCTACAAAATTAACCCCAAGCTCCTTGACCAAAACTGAGAAAAACCCAGAAATGGTTTCGTCTGTGTTATCCGGGAATAGTGTCCACTCGGATGCTACTATTCCCACTAAGATGAGTGGCTATCTTAGAAACAAACAATCAAAGTCTACTATTGTTTCCTTTTATGAAAAGAGAGGAGAGGAGAACCAAGAGGGCCAACCTGAGTCTTACGCTTGATTTCCTCTCGTTCTTGATAGAGTTTCATCGCTTCTTCTTTGTCTGCCTAGCTTCAAAAGAACCTGTGGAATCACAGCAGCATACTACTATGCAAGAAACAAGGATCTAAATTCATAAATAATACAAGATCAGATGTGTATTAACCATATATATGCATATATAAAAAAGTACACAAGAATATGGAAGGAAACAAGAATAGCTTTATTTAGATGAAAAGTAGCAAGAGGATTACAACCATGTGCTCTGACCCAACATCATCC